>JAQBSW010012472.1:0-16700 GCA_029291075.1 Eudiplozoon nipponicum
TATATATATATATATATGATGTCTATGCCTTTTAATATTACACAGTATCTGTCTAATTCGGAATATTTTAGTTATTAATGTTCTTTTTCTTCCTAATTGGACAGATTTTTTTTTCTCCACAAAAAGGAATATATAGCGTAATCCTTTGTGAGAATAAGTTACATTTTAATCCGCTTTTGAACAGAAAATCAAGCTTACGATATTCCTATTTTGGTGTATACCAATGAATTTAAAAAAAAATTAAATTAATTATTTTTCACCTAACACAGGACAGTTTTTATGTATTTGAAATAATAAAACAGCTATTGATTGTTACTATCTTTCTGGATGGACACTTTAATTTTAATGCCATAAAACGGGAGAAATTTAACTTCATCTTTATTATAACGATTACCATTCATGACTCTTATTATACGAAATTGAGTAAAGCGAGGGACACGATAACACAAATACTTCATTTAATAGATTACGGCAGAATAAGTGCTAAAATTGTGTCAAACTTGTAAATTCAAATAAGACATGCAGTTATGGCATATGTAGCTCAGATTATAAAACTAAGATAAGAAATTTCAATTTAACAAAAAATGATAATTGATAATAAATTACAATAAAATATATGGAATTGATTTTAGGGAACCAAGTTAGTTTATACCGTACATTAGGAAGAGATAAGGGATAACAGTTTGAAGGCTGGTATTGTATACAGACGATGAACACGTTGTAAATTTGTTATGCCGCATCCAAGATTAATTAAAAATCATCAGGTTGATCGTCATTTTTGAATGTTAGCTAAACTCTAAAGGTGAGAAATTAAAATGAAATTATTATAGAAAATGGACTTACTATAAGATATTCAATAAATTTAATTCCAATTATTCGTATTGGATGAAGCTCGCAACTCAAAACCATTAACACAAATGATTTAAAGATGATTAAGCATAGGACATTGAGGGTTGTAATTAGGGAGATGGCGCAAGATAATCAAATTTAACGGTGACTCTATTATGGTATAATAAATAACTATGACGAAAGTCATGGGTAAATTTACGTTTTAGACGAATTACATAAAATCTGATAATGCGAACTAGGTTTTGGAGCCATTGTACTATCGGGCCTCAAATTCAGAAGTCAAATATAATTACAATCACTAAAGTACAACGTAAGATGCATTTTAGAACTATCAATAAATCTGAGCATTAATCTTCCTATTTAAAAGTGAAAATCTGACCCGTCTAATACATCACTAACGTATTTGTATCACTTTAACCCTTCTCTAAAACAAAAGTGATCATTTGCTATTACACATTTCCACAAGGAAGGAATAAAATGATGTCTTTCGTATGTCAATTGTAAATTATCACTCAGCCACTTTAGTTTCATGAAGTTGTATATACACCTGTATTTAATTATAAAACAGAATTACTAAAACGTTATAGTCACATACAAACTGGACGCGGCTCTATCCAAAGAAACATCATGAGCATTTCTTATATTATCAAATTTTGAACATAAATGATGCAGCAAAATAAATGTTACTCATTATTCATTAGGTTAATTTTGCTTCGCATAAAAGCCATGGAGCAAAGTATATACCAATAAATAGGCTTCTAAAATGCTCCGCGTAAAAGATGCAAAGTGATCAATTAGCCCCTGCGCATAGTGCATTTTCTATGTTTTCAAAGCATATTTACAAATTAAAGTAATAATTATATATCTAGCACAAGCAAATAGCACCCAATCTAACTACGGTGATACTGAATGTCTTTAAAGATTTTAATGAAATTATTCTTACTCAATTCGGTATCTGTCTATTTCGGAGTTTTCCCAGTTTTATTATTCAATCTTCTTTCAGTGTACCAAATAATATTTTAATTGGTTTTTAATGTTAAATTTCCACGATTTTCCTTCGCGTGTTTTTGCTTTGCACAATCAGTTTCACAAAGATCCGATTGATCACCATTTTCCAGTATTCATCTATTTTGTCTTCGATCATGCTTAGTGCGTATTCGTCCTTTTCTTCCGAAGACTTCAACATCACTCATACTAACCACTGGAAATGCGATATTAAACAATCTTTGTTTACTGGCGACGTTTCGGTGCCTTATATCCAGTACCATCATCAGGCCACTATACACAACGCCTTACTTACATTAGCAGATTTAAGCAAATGTGGAGATTTTGTAATGTTTTTGAATAACAGCATGCGCTTTTCATAAAAATAGTATATTTTAATTTTTGTTTTTACAACGCAAAATACACAAAAATTAAAACTGAATGCGCACAATGGACAGAAATGTACAAGATATAAGTTATATTTTCTCCGAAAAGAAAGATTGAAAACGTTAACGTGTAACATTCAATGTATACGTATATATCTGGTGTTGAGGCCCCTAACCTATTCGTGTCTGTAAGCCCCATAGATGCCAGATCGCTGGAAGTCCTAAAATTCACAGTAGAGTCTGGTAGGCTTATATTATTGCTTGCGTCACTTTAGTTCAAGTCCGCTATGTCCTGCACTGACCTACTTGTGTCCTCAAATTTAATATCGGTGTCCATGAATATATGAGATAACAATTAAATCGATACTTACTGTTAGGCAATCGGAAAGTGAAAGTTGTAAAGCTGTTCCTCTCAGCAACAATCTGTTATGGTATAAACGTGACCCAACGATAAAATCAAATATACCTGTTCCAAGGCTCCTCTGTAATGTTATTTTATATCAGAACAAAAGGCAATTGATGGAGAAATATATTTGATAATGATGTGATCGTTTACTATGGAAAAAATGTTAAAATGCAGCAGACCAAAATTAAAATGCCAGACACAGAGCGAGATACTGAAAATAGCGCACAATTTAAAATCAAGTATTTAAACAAAGAATGTTCTGGAAAATAAAAAGAAAAAAATCTTTTTAAATAAAGTTCGTTACAATCAGCTATGGTGGTTTAAATTTATCAGTCAAGGTTATTTTACATAAGGCGGAGGATTTAACATCCTCTACATACACCACCTTCTCAAAAAACGGCTAGTAATAGACGTAATCATAGTTCTTCGGCTGACGATGTATTCTTCCAGAACGAGTTGTGCATACTGGCGCCCCTGAAGTCGTCATCTCGCACGCTACAACATTCACTGGTTCTTCAAAATCATCTGGTATCGACAAATAGTTTTCATGCTGTGATTCATTAGAATAAGATTTTGCTATATTAGACAACGCTTCTTCAGAGTTCTGCATTTCATTATTTGCCTGCATGATGGGATTGCACACATCAGATTCGCCCATGGAACGGTCATTCAACACATCTGTTAATTCAGTTATACCGTCAATCCAGAAAAACTGGGGAATACAACGATCCAACGTAACACAATCCTCAATGCCATTTATTTCTATGATGACATTCTTGTCTGTTATCCTCTTGACCTTGTATGTTCCTTTGTAAAATGGTGTCAGGCAATTCTTCCTATTTTCATTAGTTATATACACATGCGAAGCCGATTTTAAATCAGAGGACACATAGCATTTGGTTTTAGCTTTTCTAGTCTTGGTTGGGGCCAAACGACACATATTGTCTCTAAGTGCTCCTACAAACCAATCTACATAACTAGAAGCCCAATCAAGACTACTTGGAGTTTCTATTAGAAAATCTCCAGACAACCTTAATGGTTCTCCATAAACCAATTCTGCTATGGAAGCTCCTAATTGTGCCCTATATCGGTTGCGCATGGCGAGTAGTACTATAGGAAGATCGTGTATCCAGCTTGTTCCACTAGTCCACCTTAATGCAACTTTCAGTTCACGATGTAGCCTTTCTACCATCCCATTCGCTCATGGGTTATACGCGCTAGTATGTATTATAGTGGTTCCTATAATTTTGAGAGATCTTTCGAAAAGCTCTGACATAAATTGACTACCACGATCACTAGTGACCTTTTCCGGAACACCATAATGCGATATCCAATTATGTAGAAACGCGAACAAGACTTCTTGCGCTGTCATGTCTTTTAAAATCGCCACTTCAAATTGACGACTAAATCTATCTACCATAGTCAGCAAGTATTTATTTCCATTTACTTCAGGCATCTCGACAATGTCTATGTGTACGTGTCTGAATCTTCCGATTGGAATTCCAATGTTCTTTATCTCGGTTCTGGTATGTCTCCACACCTTACACGTTTGACACTTGGCACAGGCTCTTACCCATACCCGTATGTCTTTAGACATGTGCGACCATACGTATCTGTCGTTGATTAATCGTGCTCTTTTCACGAGTGAGATGGCTTGTTAACGATCCAAGAATTCCGGCTAGACCTGCAATGAATCGACGATAATAGCTGATCATACCCAAGAACCTTTGCAACTGGCGTACGGCTCGGGGTTCCGTTACGTCCTTAATAGCTTGGACCTTATCTTCTAAAGGTTTAATTCCGTCTTTGGAAAGTATATGACCAAGGTATTTAACTGAAGAGCAACCGATATTACTCTTATTAGGTTTGACCACTAATCCATATTTTTCCAGCCTGGTCAAAACCGTTTCCAAATGCGTACGATGTTCATCTCGGGAGCGACTAAAACTAATTATGTCGTCTATATATACTCTCGCAAATGGACAATTCTGAAGGATTTCTTCAACCAAACGCTGGAATGTCTGACTGGCATTTTTCAAACCAAAAGGCATTCGAAGAAATTTGTGCGATCCCCCTCCTGGAAATCTGACTGCGGTGAGTGGTATCGAACTTTCTTCCATTGGTACCTGATAGTACGCTTTCTGGAGATCTAAAGTTGAATAAATCTCATATCCCATTATATCTTGGAGCAAAGTACTCTGGTTAAGGAGAGGATAAGAATCACCCTTCGTCACTGAGTTTAATAGACGATAATTCCCACAAACCCTCCATTGACCCGGTTCAGGTTTGGGAACTACCACTATTGGGGAAGCAAAATTGGAATTTGACCTTCTACAAATCCCCTCTTCGCGCAATTGGTGAAATTCGACAAAGCAACTTGTTGCTTGTGTTGTGCCAATGGTTGAGCCTTTGGTGAACAAGGCAACGGAGCCACAAATTCTATTTGGTGTTCTACTCCCGTCTTCAAATCTATCCTTTTGGCACTGAATTGCTGAAACACTGCTAGGTGCTTCTGGATAATATCGGCAATGTCATGTGCGACTGATGGACGAGGTAAGAGGACTGTTCTAACTGTCGACGTGTTAGAATCAGTAGGTGTTAATATCACTACGTCTTCTGCGATAGTCCTAGCCTTGGGGTCTAATGTCAGCTTGAAATATGTCAAGAAATCCATGCCAATGATATGGTCCTTGACATCGGCTACTAGAAAATTCCATCGGAAGGAAGATTTCTGGCCTAATGTTACCGACATTTCTTTCATCCCTTTTACTTCAATCGGACTACCGTTAGCGGCCCATAGTTGATAATCAAATGTGGGGCAATCTGCTTCCACCACGTCTGACCTAACTATGCTTACCTCAGCACCCGTATCAATGAGATATTCTAATCCAGATAATTCATCCTTAATAATGAACTTGTTGCTGGACAATCCGGCAATGTTTTCCAGATCTCCGCTTAGTGAGAATCGGACTCTCTTGCCTTCTATCTCGGTGCTATTTGTTCTAGTCGCATCTTTAGCTTTGAGTATGCCTTTTAAAGGCATATCTGGGAGCCTTTGCAATGGAACCCCCCTACAGCTCCTACTAGCGGGGGTTTTGTCCTTTTCCCGGTGATAGATTTCTCTCAACCGGTTTTGTGCTTCCTTTCCATCTGGGTCCACCTAATCGCGGGTAAATACAATTTTCACCTTGGCACTTCGCACTGCGTCCGTATTCGCATTGTGCCTTACACCATCCGCGTGGCCCTTCGAAGCATTGACGCGAGTAACTCCCTCAACGTCTATTATACTTATCCTGACTCTGAAGTTGTGCAATATCACTACCCAAGCTAGCAACTTCTCTACATAAGAAACGCAAAGTTTCTTGTATAGTCAGGTGGTTTTCGGTATCTGCCCTGACTGGCTGCATCGTTACAGATTCTGCTATTACAGCATGTACTTGTGGTTCTTGCTGTTTATACACGCCGTCTAACCCTCCGAGATGTGTTGGCCAATCTATGCTCACTGTGTCAAATACTTCCAATGTTGTTCTAAGCCTAATTGGTAGCTCAGCTGTAAAAATGGAGTTGACTACATCTCTAGATATATTCAACCAGGAAGCTTTTGTGCAAAGGCGTTCATAAAATTCGGACGGTAGTTGACGCCCCATTTTTCTAAGCGTGATACTTCGCACATTTGCGCTGATCTTCCAGGCTGATATCGCTGTTGAATTTCAGCCATTAATAACTCAAATGCATTGTACGGCTTTCCTTCCACAGTTCTGTCTCTGAAATTTTCGAAAGCATTTCGGAAATTCTCTGGCAATGCCATCCATGCTGCAACAAATTTCTCCATAGGGTTTACGATATTATAAGCACTGAATATCATTTGGGCATCTCCTACCCAACTTGAATGTTTTTCTGACTTATACTGTGGTAGACTTAATATTCTTGGACTGGCGCGGTCGCCAAATTTTGTTGAGGCCCCTAACCTATTCGTGTCTGTAAGCCCCATAGATGCCAGATCGCTGGAAGTCCTAAAATTCACAGTAGAGTCTGATAGGCTTATATTATTGCTTGCGTCACTTAAGTTCAAGTCCGCTATGTCCTGCACTAACCTACTTGTGTCCTCAAATTTAATATCGGTATCCATGAATATATGAGATAACAATTAAATCGATACTTACTGTTAGGCAATCGGAAAGTGAAAGTTGGAAAGCTGTTCCACTCAGCAATAATCTGTTATCATATATACGTGACCCAACGATAAAATCAAATATACCTGTTCCAAGGCTCCTCTTCAATGTTATTTTATATCAGAACAAAAGGCAATTGATGGATAAATATATAAGATAATGATGTGGTCGTTTACTATGGAAAAATGTTAAAATGCAGTAGACCAAAATTACAATACCAGACACAGAGCGGGATACTGAAAAACTGAAAATAGCGCACAATTTAAAATCAAGTATTTAAACAAAGAATGTTCTGGAAAATAAAAAGAAAAATTCTTTTTAAATAAAGTTCGTTACAATCAGCTATGGTGGTTTAAATTTATCAGACAAGGTTATTTTACATAAGGCGGAGGATTTAACTTCCTCCACACTGGCTTTATTTTTCCTGGTATGTCAGAAATGGATAAGAAAAATTTTTATTTTGAGCATAAGAAATAGATTATGAAAAAGTGAAATTTCGGCGCTGAAATTTTCCAGGAGTTGAATCGAATATTAATTTTTGTATTTGGCACAGTATTCGGATCTTCTGCCTAATGTCTTTTTAATACACGACCTTACGGTTTTTTCTACATAATCAAGAAAACGAAATAAATCTTTTCTATTTTTACTTTTGTTTAATTTTGAAATCATCTTCTTCTGAACGTGATAAGCCTAATGAAGTTTATTTGAGATTTAGAGTAAATACTGATTAATTTATCAATTTTGAATGCTGCAAATGTCGTGTGCATTTGTCTATAAACCGAATAACGCGTGGTAATTGGATTTTTAAAAGAAAAAACGATGGTTAATGAAAATTGACTGCAGCCCCATATTTCAACTGCTCAGGTATGGAAAAAAATATTTTATCACTTGTATGGAGAAAAATTCTGAAATCCGAGCAATAGGCAGTGACTTCAACGACAATCATGGACAGAAAACAAAGTGGAAGGAAGTGGAAGCCTCCAAATTGCGCAGACGCAATATTGACATGTCTCTGTAAAGAAATCGGCCACAATTTGTGAAGCAGTCGGTTGTCGCCAATTGTCCCGGAATTGTGAACACGTCGCAATCTCTTCACCATTTAAATCACTGCACATGAAAAAATAAATTGATTGACATATTTAGAATAAATTCCAACTCAATGCGTCTGTTTTTACTTCGTGCAAATACTTTTGCACCCGAAAAAAGGTTATAATGATATTCAGCAAGACTTCAGATTAGACAATGATTTCGTTGATCCAGCGTTATTCACTTGTGAAAGCGTATCAAATATCATCTAAAATGCTACAAATTATATTTTGGATAAGACGTATATAAACCAATTTATTGCTCAACCTAGATTATGGAATCGGTTTCATTTTGATACTTGTTTTACCAAAGCGGAACACTCTGTATTTATGAGGAAGACGAACAAACTAGATCGAAAGATTAATGCAATTTCTTCCAATAATGAGCGAAACAAACGACTTCAATGGCCTACCGTAAATAATTTTGAGATTTCTCAGCCGATTTTGACTTTTTGGCATGCAAAATGGAATAGCTATCTAAACCAAATGATGACGTCCAATTAAAAATATATGATAGCTTGGAGCATGTAAAAATAATTTTTGAAATCTATCCGTACTAGTATATGTTTTTGATAATTTAATGCAATTAGTGCTGGTGTTCGGCATTTGTGATTCATTACCTTAATCTTGTCTTATTACGCTATCTTTACGGATTTGCCTAGGACTTCTTAACATTCCTTAGAGTGTAGATCGGCGGTGCTGAACGATTGGGTTACTTTAAATGCAAAGAGAATACTGCACATTCTATTGCAAAGAAAAACCGGAATTTTCAGTCTCGTACTGCTTAAAATCTGGAAACCAGTTCTTGTCTATATTTGTTTACATGCAATATATCTTGTTGAGCTGCGAATTGTTGTGGGTTTTCATCAAATTTTTCGAAAGTTGATACCTGGTTACAAAGAATGAATCCTATTCTAATGATAATTCTGGAGGCATAATTATTTTAGAGGATATGTTGGCAAATTAAGCAACTCAATCAATTATGGCTTGTGTTATTCAATATGAGCCAGGCCAAAGATATTTAGGCCAATTATATATCTGGTCATCCACCATGCTGATAATATGAAAGATTCGATATTAAAACTGCTAGTGTCTGTTAGACTTGTCAAATTGATAACTTTATAATTTGTATTTGATCAATGTCAGCCAAACGTTAGAAGCCCTGGCGCAATGTCTGGAAGGACGATTTACACGCTACAATCCGCAAGCTATCAAGACTACTACGGTGAATGACAGAAATGAAAGACAGTTTTATGCAGCCTTCGTTTGGTCTGATCTATTATTCCTGAGTTAAACCATTCGATCAACAAGCGTGAAAGAGTTTCATAGGCACAAATGTATAGGGGTCTATCGAAAAACAAGATTTGGTCGAGAGGCTTAGTCTTACCTGCCATATCGGCATGGGCTTTACGAAATCAATTTTACAAAGACATGGAACTCGGTTTAGTTTAGGACGTATTTATAATCCTTTAGCGAAGCATTAATGTTAATCGTCGTTTGTACGTAAGCATTGTACTGTTCAATTAGGTAAGTATTAACAATCCGAACGGCTAAATCCTCCGCTATTGTATGAATTTCTTAAACAAGATCTCTTATAGTCATTACTAAAGTTCTCGTTCAAGAAACTGCAGCATAAATGTTGTCAACTCGAAAAGTTCTTGTTTATTAATCACTCATGCTTGACAACTTTATTGCGAGGAAGTCAGATCGATACTGACTTCCGATTACATTTTGGCGCATTTTATATTTTATTTTAATTCCCGTCTGTAGGTGCAGTTTTTTGTCAACTGATACACATAGCTAGATACAATCTAATGTAGACTAGCCAGACTGCAGGTTGAATTTGCGATTATTTACTTATCCTATATTATCCATACGCTTGAAATAGATGATTTTGCTCATATTGTGTCTCTAGGTATGATTTTCCAATAACAATTTGACAAAATCCTGCATGCGTGGTTCACTTTATAGCATTGGTAAGCAATTAACTTAGTTATAATTTCATAGCAGTGTTGTCAGCAGTAAAATTATTGCCACACAAACGATGTATAATAATACAATTACACATTTATTAACAGACGAACAAAGCAGAAGCCACACAATTGAAAAATTGTACTCACTGTGTATAATCGCATTTACAATCGTCATTAAAAGTATTAAATCTGTTCAGTTTGTAATCTTAATGTTACAAAGTATATTTTCATTTAAGTATAGTAATGATTATTTCAATACCACTGCCTCATGTAGCGTGGGATCTGTTTTAAAGTTACAGATTGCAGATTATTAGATAGAACTTCAGGTCTAAAGGAATGCCATATTGCCTCCGCCTAAAGAAAAGACTTACCAGGAAACATAATTTAGTTTATAACGTAAAACTGTGTGTAGTGTGCGTCTGGGTGGAACAGTGGCTAGAACACCCGATTCTGCAACAGACGTGTCCAGATTCAAACCCTGTCAGCGGAAAATTCTGGACAGTATGTGATGAGTACCC
Source organism: Eudiplozoon nipponicum (assembly GCA_029291075.1). NCBI lineage: Eukaryota > Metazoa > Platyhelminthes > Monogenea > Mazocraeidea > Diplozoidae > Eudiplozoon > Eudiplozoon nipponicum. The sequence goes on from JAQBSW010012472.1 coordinate 10,374, forward strand.
AATAGGGACGAAACCGGTCTACTAGATGAGTTGCCGTATCTACACTATATATTACTTAGTGTGTGCAAAATAGTTCAGGTTTTTAAATTGATTAAAAAGTAATTGTTATCCCTGCCCGCGCAACTAATGTTCTTTTAACTATATAAATACGCATTTCAATCTAAAATGACAGATTGTTCATGATACAGTGGAACTTCAGCTGTAAAGGAATACCATATAGGCTCCACCTAAATGAAAGTCTAACCAAGAAACATTAGTTAGCATATAACCGAAAACTAGATAAAGTGTTCGACAGGGTGTCTCAGTAATTAGAGCACCAGACTCCATAGCAGATGTGCCTAGGTTCGAGCGCCGTCTGCGGCAAGTTATGGATAGTTTGGGTTGAGTTCCCGTTAAGGACGAGACCAGATTATTGGATGATTTTTCTTTTATACACTATACAACAATTAGTTTATACTGAACAATTTACATGCATAATGGGTTAGGTGTTTATATCATGTTCGCAACCTTGATTAAATTGTAATTTTTATGCTTCGCTGGGCTTTGTATGCAAATTATGTAATCTTAGAGCTATTAATTCTAAAAGAAACTTCCACAGCAACATGTTAAATTTCGAAATTTAGTTAACTGATAAAAAATATTTTTACAAATTTTTATGATGATTACACGTTCTTTAAGAGTGTTTTAATTACAAGCAACAAAAATTTCATTTTAATAGGCTAGAATTAGGAAAGGCTTTCACCTTTACTATCACTTTTTCGCATACACACCGAATATAAAATAATAAAGAACTATAATTTCAAGCGAGAAATCACGATTTTCCATTGCAATCTATTTATATTCATTTCAATGTGAGAATTTCTGTGTATAAATTATAGTTTTTCTCTTAATATTTGCTTAGTATAACGACACTTGTCAATCGGATTTGCTCTAGGATATTATTTAGAAAAACAGAGTTTGTATTGAATCTGCCATAAATTATAAATTGGTATTAACTCGGATTTTTTTACAAGGCGGTGCTTTAAGAAAGCAATGGCTACGATTATGTTTTTGGCTATTAGATAAAGATTCTACTCGAAACGTTTCGATGGAACATACTGAATTGACAGAAAACCCAGTGATTTATGATTTGTTTAATATCATCATCGGTGTATCTATCACTAACTATTAGCGCTTTTAAATATACTTATTTGTGTACTTATACCAGTGGCGATATTACGCTGGAAATTTGAGATCCTAATATTTATTGCCTCATTCACCAATTTAACCATTGCTGTTTTGGTCTGATTATTTTCTCAATAAGGTTAAAACTCTACTCGAGTTCACAATTTGAATAGTCTATCGTGTGCAATACTTAGATTAAACCAAAAGTGTATTTTTAACCTTTAGCATAGTAAATTTGACCTATATCTCTATTCAAAATTGATTATCTTATAAAGATAAACTGTAATCTCTTTATAGTATTCGACATTAAGACATGAAAATGCAATATTCCTTTAAAACAAACTAAAAGGAGCTTGCTCTACTCAATAATATTGTATATATTTTGTTTTGTCCAGATATGAACAAACATCTGTGAAATCACTTGCGAGACGGGGTAGTTCTATTTACTTCTGTGTAAGAGCACCACAATTGTCCCAATGTTAATTACTGCTTGTTGTGGACCAATTACATTTAGGGAATTAGATATGAGGTTTTGCCATCAAGTAACAAGTCGATTCAGATAGGATCAAAAGGATAAACCAAACTCAGCATGGATAGAGGGTATATTTTCATGTTCACATACGTTTACTGCCTACTGGAAACAAATTAGTTGCAGCCGGTATTACGTCTTATACCCACTAAATATTTTGTTCAAGAATGTGAAGCAATTAGACGGTACAAACTCCTATACGAATGTGTAAAACCGCAGTACTAGAGTTAACTTAATATAAAATCTTCGGCAACGCGACTTCAAAGCTAATTCAATCTATATAAAATATATACCGGGTCTGTAAACGGTACCAACACTATGGCTGTTGTGTCAGTACCTGATAACAACACTACGGTTGCCGAAAACTTACACGTTTCCAACACCATGAGTGCCAAGTAGGTGCATGGTACCAACCCAATCGATTTCAAGGTATGCTAAATTTCACTAAAATCCAGATTTACAGCTACATCTGAACACCTGATACTTCGGTAAATCCAAACATGCTGGCCTCGATCGATATTATTTATCAATTTTTTTTGGTAATCATGATATCATTCAATGAAATATATAGATACATTGTTTCTGCGGCCAATATTATATATGAAATTGTGTATTGGATGTTGCGCGCATAGCAACAATTTTGTTCAGATATGACCAAAAGTATAATCCTAAGTCAGCTTGAACGCCAGATACAATATAATGTGCAAATTGGATTTTTGCTATCTGGAGACTATCCGTAGGAGCCGGTAATACAAAATTGTCCCCTTGTTGTATTTTAGCCAACTGTATATATATATATATATATATATATATATATATAAATATATATATATATTATATATAATAATATTTCCTATATATAAATTATAACTTTATCCGAAGGTAGAACTAAAAGGATTTGTGGAATATTTATATAGTCCTATATTTATTTTGGTCAAACATAAGAAGGCGAAAATACTATTTTGTTAAATCAATATAAAACTCTTTATTTGTAGAAAGCAAACCCATATTCCGAAAGGTCATATGAAGCTGTCGATGGTGCGTTTGAATTTCATTCGTTTTAATAACCGTGTCAATAAGTGTTCTAAGTCCAGTGCAGGAAAGATTTTATTAAATTTAATATCGGAATTATGCTATATGCAGCAGAGTTTTCTGAGTTTGGTTAATCTTACCTTAAAAAGCAAATGTTCTTGAAGCTTTTTTGAAATATGCCTTTAATTTAATCGTTCCCAGCATTATAATAAATTTTACCGAATTTATTTATTCATCAGCATGTCGTGTTTCAGTTTAGCATAAAAAAATGCCAACTGATTAAAGCGATGCTTTTACACCAAAAATCTTTAAGAGGCCAATAATGAGGACATTTGGATTAACGAATATTATGCATTGTAATGACAAACATATTTTTAGTGTTTTTGATTATATGTTTAACTGTTTCTTGCCCGGTTGATAATATTATATTTGGAATTTTGTAAATTACAAATAATAAGCACATATTACTTTTTGAAGATAACATTTGCATTTCTTAATCAAGCCGAGCACAAATATGTTTTTTAATGAATATCTCCATAATGTGTGATTGTAGAGTGAAAATGAGAATTGTACATTTATTTTAATTAAAATGATAATTTAGAGTAGTATTTACTGTAAATTGGTTAGCAAAAAACGATTATGAATCAATGCGATTGTGTAGAATATCGATGTGAATAACAGGCCAAATAGAGAATTGTAAAAAAATATAGTAATATAATTAATAGCATATTTGAAAAGATTTATAGTAATAAAGTAAAATTGAATTTAAAAATTCCGTTAAAATTAAACACAAATACAATAAGAGGAATAGGTAAGATTAGTGATATTTAATTTTTACCAGGTCTATCAGGTAATGCAAACAAACCAGAGATACGATGAAAAAGAACGAAAAATACATTTACAGCAGAAGGCAGTTACGATTAGAGCAAGGCATTCATTCAATTGAAAACCAAAATGGGTTTAATCTTTCTCACTCAATCAATGTGTTTTAATTACAATATGTCGAAATTGAAGGAGAAGTCTATATTCGCATAAATGGACAGTGATGGGATGGAATATAAAGCCATAATTTAAATTTATCATTTTCGATAATTTTTGTGAATTTTCTACATAATATTATGTTATATTAGCTTAAGTTAAGAATTATGAAAATTAATTGATAACGCTTAAACTGAATTTAAACATAACCGTCTCATTTAAATTTGCATAAAGAGCCTATTTTTATGTCATCTACACTGGCTAAAATGAATTTAAATAAAGAAACCGAAAGCAAGGAGTTTTCAGTAATTAAAAAAATATTTCCGAAAAATACACCAATACAAATGCCAATTTACAATTTTAGAACATCGTACATTTTTTCACGAAAAATCCAATCGTGTCTATAAATAAATGAGTAATCCATATGTAATCAAATTTATTTATCTAGACTCAATTTACTGACGCTTATTAAAGGCTAATTGAAGTTTCTGTATTAAGTATGCTAGGTGCCATCTCAAGAGATACAGTATGTAAGTATTAACATTCATTTCCCCAGTCCTTTTATCCGCAAACTATTAAAAATATAATTCCTTTGATCTGCACACCGGATTTGGATATATTATGGCTGCGTCTGTTCTCAAAATAAAGCAGAATTATTCTAACCTTTTTCTAAAACGGGAATGTAAACTAATACGTAAGTAAATAAATGCACTACGGAAATCGTTAACGCGTAGCAGAAAAGTTATAAATGATGCGCAAATAATAATAAATATGAATAACTGGATAGAAAAGTATCGATGCGAACATCTGCATTATTTAGAATAGTAAATAAATACGTAATGCCAATTTATCACATTTGCCAAAAAACCCTTCATCTTAGCTGCGGAACCAAAGGTTTGCTCAAGTTTCACCTAGCAAATAAGAGTGCCATAATTATTCAGAATATTTTATTAAGAAAGCAACAATTATAATTGAATTTATTTATGTGGAGCTTATTCTAAACAAAGGAAACACAATATAATGCCGATGAAGAACTTTGTAAATGCTGTTTATGTTTTGCTCTACGTAATATTTTGCATTTTTATCTGAAAATATATGATTACAATAATCTGTATCGATATGATCAGATTGTGATTAGAAAATTTTTATATAATGTTTAAAGAAGTCGATCTTAACATTTTATCCGTTTTTATTAGTTATGTAGACTTTATTTCTCTGTTTAAATTAAAATGATTTGTGCAGTAGTTTGAAATATTTCCCTTTAATTCATAACTGGTGTGTCTTTGATGATAGACCTTTTAAAGTAAATGATTTAAATATGTATAATTTGTTTAATTCATAAAAATGATAGTACTTTCCGTGTCAAAATGTGAGAACGAAGAAAACTGGAAGTACTCATTTAGCATTTTGCTATTCAAAATATTTTTTCAGTTTTAAATGTCACTTTTTTGTGGTCTCTGCTTTCCTACAAGTGTGTTTGCTTGAATTTAATCTGAGAAAAGATACATTATACCGACATATGAACTATGAAAAAAAATTTGTTAATACAATTAAAGTATTAAAGAATGAATGCAAGCAATGTTCGTTTATATAAATAAATGCGGTAGTTTGAAATATCAATTTGTGTTAAATTAAAGAATAATATTTTGGCGCTCAAGATTTTTAAATTTGACTAGAATATATCTTGCTTTTTTAGGAATATTAGACTAATATATTTACAGCTATAGAGTGTTTTTATATATTTGAATTTGTTCTAGTCGGAATGAATTATACAACCAGTTTTATCGTTCACCAATTACTGTTTTTTACCAAACTTGAAATTATCATTAAATTGCTTCGTAACTGCGGTAGCTTTACATTAATTTACGAAACTAAATAAATAACCGTTATTACGTTGCCTGTTCATTTCTTTGAATCTACATTAATATACGATTAAAGTTAAATAATAATTTATATTTCATTGGCATTCAAATGTTTTTAATATGCAACTCAATATTTCTAAACACGTTTTACAATTTTACACAAGCTAACATAGGTATTTCTACAAAGGAATTCATGACAGTAATACAGATTGGTACACGTTGCAGATTTTTGATTGTTGGAACGCACCAATGACTGAACTATAAGTACCCTTGTATTTGAATGATAAAATTTTTAATGAATTAAAATGTAAACCATACATTGCAATTATACTTAAACACACAAAGCACGACTTTAGAAGATCATTTTGTTTGCTCCACATTCTCATGAGCCATTGATTATTTATTGAATTAAATTATTTGCAGTTTAATTCCTAATTTAACTGCTGCTAAGGGCAAATACACAAGCCCATATAACACGAATAGTTTTACTGCAAAAAATTTTGATTATTTAGGCCGATTCTTTTCTCTACGTCGTGAGGCGGAAATTTGCGCCCCAGTTAATGAGATGATCGAATTGATCGACATATTTCGTGATCCTAAACATTTCCTCTAACTTTTACTTCTTTCGTTTATAATGGATTCGATCAATTGCCTAGTGTAGTCGTTAAACATAAAATAATCTGGTCTGACCAGTCTATTATTTTTTTTACATAACTGCAAACTGTTGTAAAAATAAAAAAAATCTGTCGTGAAATTGCAAAA
>JAQBSW010012473.1:0-16697 GCA_029291075.1 Eudiplozoon nipponicum
TGCCGACAGAACGTCTTCTTGTACTTCGAGGGATTTGCGCGCGATTCTGTTTATTTCATAAAAACCCTATTAATTACAAATAAAATTGCAGTTCAAGAAATCTCAATTAAAACTGCTTGAAACTAACAGAGATTGTTTCTAAAATCACAGTTAAGAGAAATATTGTATAAGAACAGAGTTAGATTATTTGACCTTAAAGAGCACTGTATTTGTCAAAATCGAACATCGTTAGGTTGTAGCGCGGAGCCGCGTATTACAGTTCCTCCTTTATCTGCTTTCAGACATATAACATTATTTGATTCTAACTCCTTATAGAGACATTTAATTTCATAGATAGGCTTAACTTTATCCTATTAATATGTTAAAACCATTGAGACAACGTCTATTTCAAAATTAACCCTAACCTTATCCGAAATAATTTGAGCCACTTTTACAGCCTCTGTAATTACCTCATTTCTAACCGATCTTTTATTAGGAACAGCCATGTTTAAACCACGGCTAAACAGTTCAACTTGGTCCCTCATAAAATTTACTATTGATTGGTTTACTATTCTATTAGTCACGATTAAATAAAAACTTTCTTGGGGTCTATAAATTCACAAATCAGCTAATACTCTATCATGTCTAATTCTGATTTTTTAATTTCTCTATTTTTGGGATTTATCACGGAAATCCTCAATGCATTTAAAATCACCTGTGTGCAAAAGAGAACTTAACATAGATTTTAATTTATTTTTCTCCATGAAACGTATAATTGTACCTAAAACTAAATCACGAATCAAAGTTTTCATAATATATATATATGTACAAAGGTCATGTTTAAGAGACATGCCATACACATTTAACTTAAAATTTAATTTGAAACTAAAGCATTTCGAAATAACATCATGTTTTAAACAAATATTTAAAAAGGGAATATTTGACATTGGTCTCATGAGTTACTTCTTCTTTAATGTGTATTTATTATACCATTTAACGGCGTTGCAGCTATTATTCCATGCTAAATGTTCCTTAAATGAAAACAATTTTGCTAAACAGTATTAATAAAAATTACTTGATATGCCTTTTGATTAACGCGGTTTTTTCCAATAGTTTTCTTTCTTTAACAAAATATTTCGGCTGCCTTTATCGACAGCCTTCTTCAATTTTTCCATCTTCTCCGGTTTTACAAAATAAACTAATGAAGCAAGCGCGATATTTCCTCTGGCCATTTTATTTATACTCCAGACTGAACTTTCATTAGATATTCGCAAGTCATGTGTGTGTAGTTCCGTAACTGTGTATCAATTATATTTAGCTGAATCTTTTTAGTTATCTATACACATACACATTCTAATGCATGACGTGCATCTATTTAATGTTATGACAATAAATTTTATTAACAAATCTATTCTGAGTATAACCTGAGTGGTTTGAATTGAAATTTAACACGTGCATTGGTCGTTCGGATTTCTAATTTTATCATTCATAATTGCATGTGTTTATGACGAATGTTTCTGAATTGTTGGTCTCTCACCAGCAGAAAATGTGAGGACAATCACTGTTACGTCATTTTCCATGGAGTGTATAAAACAAATAGTCTATCGCATGCAAGTAGTTTATTCTAATTTAGCTACTCCAGTCTTACTTAGTTCGATGAACATAACAGTTACGGAAATGCACACATACACATGTGACGCGCGAAAGATCAGTCCGAAGCATAAATTATATGACCAGGGAAAATATCGCGCTTGCATCATTAGTTTGTTTTGTAAAACTGGTGAGGATGAAGCAAGTAAAGAAGGCTGCCGATAAAGGCAGCCAAAATACTTTTTTAAAGAAGGAAAACCGTTGGAAAAAACTGTGTTTGTCAAAACGCCGATCAGGTATTTTCAATTAATCCAGGTAAGCAAATTTTTTTAAATTTTATGAATTAACATACCTGTCCAAATCATACATATCGACAATCGAGATCCACTCGATCGTTTAGTCAGCACTATTACAGAAGCCACTTTTAGCAGCAAATGCTCTAAAGACCATATTCAATGTTTACGCGAATACAAGAAAAAGACCACATAGAAGTGCACAGTTTAAGATGAAGCAAATCCAGGACAATGATGAAATCAGCAGAAGTACATAATAAATCCTACTAATTTTTTTATGTTCTACTATAGGGGCACGCTTTATATGAGCAAACTCCCATAAAAATGATTTAAGATAAATCGTTTGTGTCTAACAAAATGACTTATTCTGTTGGTGTGGAAAACTTTGTCAGAATAGTGTCAAAACAGATGGCAGACTTTACTGTGGACTTATAGATAATTAAAACTAGGCTGGATGAAATGATTATGGAAATATCTGCGGAAATCGGCATAAACGACCCTAGTAGTATCTGTGATCAATGCGAGCAATCTTTTAAAAAATAGTGATATAATCACCAAGGTATTTATACACATATCGGAATTGCCTTCGTCGTTTGGAAAATTTACAAAACGGGTACCGGTTTCCTTTCGTGGCTGACCATAAATCACAACAAATGAGCAATGCATATTCTTCGCGTAAAAACGGGAACATCAGCTTTAAAAAACGCATTTATGAATTTCTTTTCTTCCAAGTGGATTAGCTTTGAAATATTAAATTAGTCGATAATTGCGTAAGAAATGATCAACCAATATTCACATATGATAAACTTTTGTACCTTCTAGACTTTAAAACCCAAGGTAGTTTTATTGTATACTCAGATGCAGCAGTTTAAGTTATCTTTGGTAGCTCTACTGCCAAAATGTGTTCAAGGGTACCGATTGCAATAGCCTCGGGCGAGCCCAGTTCTACATTGGGTGTATGCGTTTTCATTTTACCATGGGATTACGACGTTAATTTTCTTTTAATTTCATCGTCTCGAAGGTCTCACACAAGCTTCTATGGCTTGATTTTTATGTAAAATATCGGCTCATAGCTGTTATAACATATCAAAAGAACATTTATAAATCCACCGGACTGGAACGAAGCTTTTTACACTAGCGTACGAAGGTCTTTATTTTTAAGTCATAAAGCCAACTCGGGGCATACTTTGACTGAAATATCAACTGCTCTTAGAGAACACAAATTATTATTTCATCTAAAAAAACAATACACATGTCGAAGTTGATTTCATCGTTTGGAAAATTTACTAAACGGTTATCGGTTTCATTTCATGACTGATCATAAATCAAAACAAATGAGCAATGCATATTCCTCACATACAAATGGGAACAACAACTTTAAAAAACGCATTCCTGCAATTAATGTTAAATATTTTCTTCCAAGTAGATTTTCCTTGAAATAACAATTTAGTTGATAAGTGCTTAAGAAATGATCAACCAAACTTCACGTGATAAAATTTTGTACCTTCTAGATTTTAAAACCCAAGGTGAATTTATTGTAGATTCGGATGCAGCAGTTTAAGTTATCTTTGATAACTATAATGCCAAAATGTGTTTAAGGGTACTAATTGCAATAACCTCGGGCGAGCCAAGTTCTGCTTTGGGTTGTATGCGTCGCTAACTTACTATAGGATTACGACGTGAATTTTCTTTTGGTTTCATCATCTCGTAGGTCTCACACAACATTCTAAGGTTTGATATTTAGTTAAAATATCGCTTCATAGCTGTTCTATCATATTAAAAGAATATTGATACCACCACCGAACTGGAAAAAAGCATTTTACACTAGCGTACGAAGGTTTGTAGTTGCAGGCAATACAGCCAACTCCGTTGCATACTTCGACATAGATATCGACTGCTCTTAGAGAACACAAACTCTTATTCTATCTCAACAAACTAGAGCTAAATGTCACCAAAAGAATACATCAAATCAATACTACAGGACAACATATTACACTCATGAAAGGATCCCATTCAGGAAGTAATGCGACTGTCAAAAATATAATAGCATTTTTGCAGTCATAATCTTAAGCACATTCCAAAAGTATAAAATCACAGCACAGTCATAGCAAGATAAATTATTTTCAAATAACAACGCCACAGCTAGCTATTCTTTATATCATACACAAGTGAAATTTTTTAACAAATTTCTAACCATGATCAAAATACTTACTCAATGTAATTAAACGAAAATTGGTTGCGCGGGTAGTGATAAAAATTATTATATTTAAGGTTGCGGTATTGATATAGGCTCCTGACCCATTAATAATATACATATGCCAGTATAAATTAAGAAATTTATAGTGTCGAAAAGACAATTCATCAAGTAGACCGGTTTCGTTCTTATTGGGTACTCTTCACGTACTGTCAACAACTTGCCGCGGTCAGAGCTCGAATCCGGGCACACATGCTTCAGTATCAAGTGCTCTAACCACCGAGCCACTATGTCGTACACTGCACAAACTAATGTTTCTTGGTAAGCCTTTCCTTTTGATGGAGTCTATATGGTATAATTTAGACCTATTATATACATAATAACCAAGAAACATTAAGTAGTATACAATTGTGATTTATGTGTAGAGTTCGGCAAGGTGGCTCAGTGTTTAGAGCATCAGATTCTGAAGCAGACGTGCCCAGTTTTGAACCTTGTCCGCAGCAAATTCTGGCCAGTATATGATGAGTTCACAATAAGGATGAAACCGGTCTACTGGATGAATTGCCTTTTCTACACTATACTGACATATGTAAGTAATTAATGAGTCAGGTGCTTATATCAAGAACGCAAACTTGATTATAATAATAATAATACATACATACATGCATACATATTCAATGGTCTACGGAATTTTTCCTCGGCATCATTACTGCAGATAAAATCAATATTGGTTTTATCTCTGCATAGATAGCACTTTGTTGTGTCTATAAAAAGGTTATTTTTGATAGAGGTAATGCTTCTCTTCCAATTGATTCAGAATAATTTTGCCTTTTTTTATGCACATGACGTCACTCACTTCCCAATGGTATGGTAGAGAATGCATAGGGAACTGAAAGACGCTTCAACATCCGCGTTCATCAGCGGCAACTAGATCGCACGTCTGTGTTATAGTTCTCGTATTGCCGAGTCATTTACCATGTTTACAACCCGCGCAGGATGACACAGAAGTGGAGCTTTTATTTTCGACTTCATTTCCGTAATATATCAGTCCAGAAGCCAAGACACGATCCACGATCAGTTATCGTCCATCCACAGCTCGACAACTGCAGGATTGTTCACTGCAGTAGCATAACTATAAAATAAGTATCACGCTTTTATCCCATTTTACCTAGACATTCAAAAGTTTGCTGGGGGATGTTAATACCAAATCGGTAAGTATAGACAGTTTCAAAAATTTTATTAAACCACCTGATCCTGACGACACAAAAATTTCAACATCCCTGTGAGCGCTCTTATGACATAAACCTCAACCATGTAATAATTTACTTTGTATTATGTGTAACTACTATAGATATTTTTCTATTTACAGCTCATTTTTCTATGTATCACACATTCGTTCTTTGGCACAACTTGTGCTCTATTTCGTGTGACGTGATCAGTACATATGTAGCAACGTGGTTAATAATTGTCTCACTTGTCTCACTTGTCTCACGTACTACAACAAAATGTTCTTAGCTAACCTTTTTTGTGTCTATGAACGGTACTTCACAATTACAACCACCTTGGCTGCAAGAATCAAATGGACTTCTTTTGTATATTTGTCACATAAATATTAATGTATTGTATATCATAAATTTATTTCATATAGGTCACTTTTGAGCCCAAATATGCTTTATGTTTTATTGCTAGTTATTGTGTATTAGGTGTTGCGCACCTTGTAAACCAAATACAGCATGAACGGAACGTATAATCTCTTGTACACACGTTTTGTGTTACTGGCGACTCAGCATTAAGAGACAATATTGCGCCTTTTACCCACTATATATTTTGGTGAGGAATTGGAGAAAATAAGACGGTATAATCTACTTTACACGTGTATAAACCTGTAGTAATAAAGGTAACGTCATACAAAGACTTCGACAATGCTATTTTGAAATAACTCACAATATATATATATATATATATATATATATATATATATATATATATATATATATATAAGTTTACATCAAGTCTGTTAAGGGTATCAACGCTATGGCGATTGTGTCAGTACCCGTTAACGACATTATGGTAAAGAAATGGTACATGTTACCAAAACTATGGTTGCCAAGTTGGTACATGGTATAAACACAATGGATTTCATTGTATGCTAAAGTTCACTAAAATTGAGAATTACAACTATTTCTGAACATCTTTTACTCCAGAAATTCCATATATTCTGCTCTTGATTGATATCAGTTATCAAATTTCGCGGTTATCAAGACACCATTCAATTAGATACATAGCAGTTATAAAATGCTTGTGGCGGAGAATTAATATAAATCTAGTTGTATATTAAGTGTTGCTAGCCTAGTAACAATTTAGATCAACTATAATCAGTTGAATAAACCAAAGTCAGCTTGAATGGAAATTATAATCTCGTGCACATTGGTTTCGTGCTTACTGGCGACTCGTTATTAGGAGCCGGAATTACGCCCATTTTCCACTGCATGTTTGGGTGAAGTGTGCTGGAATATAGGGTGATACAATCTCCTATACGCACGTGGTAACCTGCAGTATTGAAGCTAACTTCATACAAAGTTTTCGACAATGCTCCTTCAAAGCCACCTCAATAGATTTATTATATATAAAAAGTCTATTAAAGGTACCAACACTATGATTATTTTGTCAGTACCCGATATCAACATTATGGTACCGAAAATATACATGATACCAAAACTATGGTTGACGAGTCGGAACATGGTATCCACAAAATGGATTTCAATGTATGCTAAAGCAAATCCATAAATACTGGACTTTATCAATATCAATTATCAAATTTCGCGGTAATCAAGACATCATCCAATTGTTGAGGCCCCTTACCTATTCGAGTCTGTAAGCCCCATAGATGCCAGATCGCTGGAAGTCCTAAAATTCACAGTAGAGTCTGATATGCTTATATGATTGTTTGCGTCACTTAAGTTCAAGTCCGCTATGTCCTGCACTAACCTACTTGTGTCCTCAAATTTAATATCGGTATCCATGAATATATGAGATAACAATTAAATCGATACTTACTGTTAGGCAATCGGAAAGTGAAAGTTGGAAAGCTGTTCCACTCAGCAATAATCTGTTATGATATATACGTGAACCAACGATAAAATCAAGTATACCTGTTCCAAGGCTCCACTTCAATGTTATTTTATATCAGAACAAAGGCAATTGATGGAGAAATATATTTGATAATGATGTAATCGTTTACTATAGAAAAATGTTAAAATGCAGCAGACCAAAATTACAATACCAGTCACGTAGCGAGATATTCGAAAACTGAAATTAGCGCACAATTTAAAATCAGGTATTTAAACAAAGAATGTTCTGGAAAATAAAAAGAAAAAATTCTTTTTAAATTAAGTTCGTTACAATCAGCTATGGTGGTTTAAATTTATCAGTTAATGTTATTTTACATAAGGCGGAGGATTTAACTTCCTCCACGCAATTAAATATATAACAGTTAGATACAGCTTGTGGCCGAGAACTAATATATATGCAATTTTATATTAAGTGTTGCGTACCTAGTAACAAATTAGTTGAAATATTACCGGAAGGATAAACCAAAAACAGCATGAACGGAAAGTATAATCTTGAGCAGATTCGTTTCGTGCTTACTGGTGACTTATTATTAGGAGCCATTATTACGCCCTACACCCATCATATATTTGGTTGAAGATCGTGGGAAAATGGGATACTGCAATCTCCTATACGAATGTGAAAAACTGCAGTAGTGAAGCTAACTTTAAACAAAGTCTACAAAAATACGATTTCAAAACCAACTCACTATAATATATATAGAGATATATATATATATATATATATATATATATATATATGTATGTATATATATAGGAATTCTGTAAAGAGTACTTTGTATGAAGTTAGCTTCACTACTGCAGGTTTACACATTTGTATAGGAGATTGTACCGTCCTATTTTCTCACAATCCTCAAACAAATATTTGGTGGGTGAAGGGCATAAAACCGGCTTCTCCTGAAGAGCCGCCATTAAGCACAAAAATGTGCTCGAGATTATACTTTATGTCCATTCTATCTATGGCTTATACATCTGATCATATTTGAAATAATTTGTTACGAGGTACGCAGCGCCTAATACACAATTTCATGTATATCATTTATGCGCTACAAAAAATGTCTAAATATTATATAGTACTAGCTAGTTAGCGCTAATATCCTGTTTAATAACGCTAAATATTCACAGGCTCCATATTATTTTATAGGCATTTAACATATATAAATCAACTTCATCAGTTATTTACTTCACATATTGAATAAATTACAAAGTGGAACATACGCTAATTCCTATGGTCTTCTCTCAATAAAAATTACCGAGTTTGCCCATAAAACACCAAATTATAGCCAAATGAAACCCGTTTTGAATTTGCACACTACAGCTCTCAAGCATTTTTAGTACCACTTTTGTTGATTACCGTGATATGACCGAACACTTAAGCTTACAATTTCTGTAACCATAATTATTGTTTATTTGGCATCATATCAGTGATCAAACAATTAAAATCTATGTGGTTTGTAACATATCTTAAAGAGAAACTTTTATATAAAATGATGTATTCTAATGAAATTCTTAAGCATTCTGTCAATATTTTTTCTCTATTTACAAATACACAAATGTCAGTCACTGTTTTTGCTCACTCATTCATAATCATGCTTTCTTTTTGTAGCGTTATCTTTAAAATTATCAGCCATGACAGCTTTTTTTGCAAAAATTATTATTATTCTTAACAAAAAATGGAAGTACATATTTGTTGAACGACTCATTACTGCAAATGATTTTATGAATTTTAATTTATTCTGTATCTAACTATCATAAGAATGAATCACCAATCCATGTTCTATTTTATATAATTTTATAATGTAGGTGATTTTCCTGATGTATATTTCTTCACTTATATATTACATTTAATTGATAATATGTGGTTTTGAATCCAAATAATAAGTTCTAATTAAAATGATAAATGACACTACCGTATATTCCATTACAAAATGGAGCAGATTCCATCGCCGAAAATGAGGTTTAATCAAAGGAGATTATGGTATCTAGAAAGTGAAGAAAACATTAGTGAACGCCGAGACAGATATTTGCGTAGAGCTTATATGAGGAGACCTACAAAATTGTGTTTCTGGGGATAGGGATTATCATAGAATTAAAACAATTCAGGGGAAGAGATATAATTTAGAGACACTGACTGGCATGGTAAATTCACTGTGCTTAAATACTCTTGAAATCGAAAGCTTGCACGCCATTGGTTAACGGCGAATTTCGCTTGTTTTAATTGGTGCCGTGTAAATTGATTTTGAATTTCATTTACGCATTATGTCGGCGAATTGTTCTTGAACCTATGTATAATTGATTTAAAATAAAGCATGTGTGTGAAGATAATAAATGGCTTCTGACGGATTGGAAAACTTAATAAGAAGATTGACAATACATCTGGACTGCAAAGATAGGGATAATTAAGTCTCGGCTAGATGTCACACTAATAATAAATTCCAAGAGGAATCCGCACAAACAGCCCAACCATTTTAGGTGAAGGCAACAAGGGCTACAATGGCCAAGAGAAATCAGAGTGAAATATGCCGCTTTTTTATCTGAATTGATAATTTTTTCCTAAGAATTTAAACAAACGCTTACGTTTGGATGTGGAAAGGCCACAGTTATTGTTCATAAAAATTTGAAGCCTCAGATCGAGCATTAGAATTTACATTAGAAAAACCTATTCTGTGCGTCGCAGTTCAGGAATAAGTTGACCGGACAGTTGCAGTCCAGTTAGAATTGCCTGTCGCCATGACGTATGAAGAATTTAAAAAATGTATATTGGATCACTTCCGAGCAAGGGCTCCCGAGGTGGTTTCAGAATTGTATAGACTGAAAGATGATCAGCCATTGGCAAATGCGACTCTATGCATAGGTCCCGCTTCAACATGGGGCAGAATCAGCATACCTTGCTGGAATGTTTCGCGACATAATCAAAAAGTCCGCGACAGACGGCGTGGAAGCAAGCAATATATAAATACAGCCAGTTCAATGTGGAAATAGGGTCAACCATTTCATCAATAAGGATAGTTGGGATTATGTTCAAAATAAAAATCCTTTGGAGACCTTCAAACAAAAAGGCTCAGAGGAAAACTTTGCTACGCGTAATGAATTTTATTACAGTTAAATTATTAGAACTTTTCAGCATACACCCAGTAATACTGCAATTTGATACTGGAGCTGATGTGTCGGCATTACCAATTACTTGGCCGTTAAACAGCAAAATCTACGAGAGAAAGTTTTGTATCAGGCATCGGATACGTCGATGGTTGCTGCGAGCGAACACGACACGAAATTATTAACAAATAAAATATCTACCATAGTTCTTTTTTGTATCAAATACTCAAACAACCTTATTGGGTTAAGACGATAGATTGTCAAAATAAACGAGGCAGAAAAGCAAAAATTCCACGAAGTCGATATATATCCGTAAGGCGTGGAAGGAGACCAGCTGTCTGCCAGGGTGGTGTAAAGTGTTACAAACTCAATACAACAATATATTCCACTTTCCCGATTGCAGCGAATTTCCAGGGCCGACGGTCGTCCGCTTTAAACTATGTCTAGAATTAAATTAAGTTCACAAACCACCAAAATTATGTGGTGCTTATTCAAAATAAATTAACTGTAGCAAATCTAGCAACCCAATGGATGATAGAAGCCGGTGTTCCTGAACTATTATCATCTGTTTTCGAGCTCCCATGGTTTAAATTACGAAAATGGATGGTTCGCACCGACCGGCGTCTGATTTCCTACAATTTACTTCGATGAATAAACCTGATCCATATCTCATACCAGCTTTTCGTGATCTGTTCCTACAGCAAGCGTTAGGCAAATAGTTTGCTGTGCTTGACCTTCAACATGGATTTTGGTAAATTGGCGTGCGACCCGAAGACAGATTTAAGTTAGCGGTGTAGGTATCCCAAGGTCACTTCCAATTCGCTCGGGTACCAATTGGTCTTAAGAACGCACCATAAGTGTTCCAAAGAATGATGGACTCCTTCGTATCAGAATTACCCTTACATTGCCGATGATATTATATGGGCCACTACTGAACACGAATTACGTATTAGGCTGCAGAAGATGTTGGCCAAAGCTGTAGAATGGCAATAACATTCTAACACATAAAATATTGAAATAGGTCTGCATGTGCAGATTCTGGGCCAGTCAGTCTCAGCGGAGGGATGTATGCTATTAGATTCGAATGTTCAGCCTATCAAGGACTATACAATGCCTATTTCTAGAAAAGAATTGCACCGCTTTATTGGTATTTTGAACTTCTATAGACTATATCTCGCTACAACCCATGCCTAATTTAACTATTGTAGAGATACAGTTTCGTTGGACGTAGGAGGCTTAAGAAGCGTTTATCCTATGAAAACAGAAATTAATAGACGAAAATATGTTGAATTTATTGTAATCAAGGTTGCGGTCTTGATACAAACACCTGACCCATTAATTACTTAAATATATCAGTATAAACTAAGAATTGTTTAGTGTAGAAAAGAAAATTCATCCAGTAGACCGGTTTCATCCTTATTGTGAACTCATCATGTACTGGCCAGAATTTGCTGCGAACAAGGCTCAAAACTGGGCACATCTGCTATACATGGTGAGTTCTGATAGGAGATATTTCTGCACTATATAACAGTTTATATAAGTAATAATGATTCAGATGTTATAACTATGATATATATTGTTATCGCCATGCGCTGTATAGTACTCCGTACGACGTTACAAGCTCGGTTAAAGGTGCTCTGAATAGAGATTAGTTACTGATATGGGGGCCCTTAAGAGGGCCTTGGCGTCATTCGCGTAAGTTATATATATGTAAGTTGATGTTCTGTTCCTTGGGTGGACTCTGGTTGTGGTTCCTGCTATTGTTATCATGTGTGTTGAAGTTCTGCATTAATTGGCTCGTCTTGCTGGCTGGTCTGCTGAATGTTGCCAATTGTTGGTGAAACAAATCAATATCCAGCGTAGGTATTGACAGCCGACAGCACACACATGTGTAACACGAGGCAGAAAGCAGATATGACCAACTGACTTGCATGGTAAATTACCGTGCTTAAATAGCATGCAATATGTGTACTTGCATACTATTGGTTAAACGTGGTTAAACGTGGTTAAACGGCAATTTTGCTTTTTCTCATTAGTGCAACGTAAATAAATTTGAATTTAATTTACGCAATATGTCGGCGATTGATTTGTGTCGTTACAACACTTTCCTCTCTGAAAAAAAAGAAAAAAATATTCCTCTCTGCGAGGCTAAATAAGAAATGCATGACAGAGTTCGAACCAAGTTAAGCAAAAATATGATGAACCATAAGTGCTGGGCTTAAATATGCTTGTTGGTTGCTTCAACAATGATATGATGCCAGGTAACCACTAGAAATTGCTACACAAATTGTTAGCTCTAGTGGACGGTCATAGCACGTGAGGCAAAATAGAGCAGTGTAAGTTTTTGGAGCCGCAGCGTGAAGATTTCAAGGTAAATCGCCTCTGAATTTGCCAGGTTTAAGTTAAAACCTAAGCAGGTTGGATCGTTGTCAATGTGTTTGTATACGACCAAAGGAGCTAGAGTGCTCGACGTTGTGGTCATGACATTTGTAGAGTGGTCTTTGTGCAATTTATAAAGTTGAGATATGTATTGAAAGTGGCCTGTACCATGATATGTAGCTGATCACTGCTTAGTGTTGCTACACGAAAGCGTTAGCTCTAAGTAGCTGGTCATACCAAAATAGGCAGTGTAGTGTCATGTGTGAGAAATACATTATAATATAAAAATATATACATTAAAATCAAAGGTAACTGCATAAAAAATATGTACACGAACATTGCCTCAGAGATGACATAATACCAAAGAACTGTTCAAAAATGCTACACAATTGTTAGCTAAGAACAGCTGGTTATGCCACGTGAGACAAATACTAAAAATAACGAAAGGTTAAAAAAATTTTTTTAGTTAATGTTAATGTTTAAAAAAAATTAATTACGCGTTATACAAAGCAGGTTATTGAGATTGTGGGCAGACGGAGCCTGAGACGTGTGTAGAATGTTTGAACGCTCTCAGGATCAGGTGGTTTGATAAACGGTTTTAACCTGTCTATGCTTACTGATGTCGGTGTAGCGCCTTGCATAATGATGAAGTATTTTGGCTGTTTGAGTAAAATCGGGTAAGGACCGCGATACTTGGGTTGTAGTGGTGCAACAGCATTATTGTTGCGAACGAGTAATCTCTTGCAGCTGTGGAGCTGTGGGTGAACGAAGACTGGACGAGGCGTGTGTCTCGGCTGCTGTTCGGACATGTTACCGAAATAAAGTCGAAGGCGGGTAGCTTCGTCTTGTGGGTCATCTTGTGCCGGTAGTAGACGTGGGAGCTGACTAAGCAGGCGTAGATCCATGCCATACAAGAGTTGTGACGCAGACGTTTTAATGGATTCTCGAGTACGAGAACGCATGACCAGCAAAACTAAAGGTAATGCATCGACCTAGTTGCCATTAATGGACGAGGATGCTAAAGCTGCTTTGAGTTCCCTATGCATTCTCTCTACCATGCCATTAGCTTGGGGATGGTAGGCAGTCGTCTGGCGTAAGATGCATCCCATGTGCCGCAAGGTGGTTTTGAAACGATCAGATGAGAAGCAAGTGCCTCTGTCCGTGATGACCTCATTGGGAACACCATAATTGGATATCCATGCGGAGATAAAACCGTTAGTTACTTCGTCTGCAGAAATGGTGCCAAGAGGTAATGCCGCAGGCCACCGTGTAAATCTATCGATCATGGTTAGAAGGTAGCTGAAACCTTGAACCTTTGTCAGATGAACTATGTCGATGTGGATGATGGCTAGGCGAGAAGTAGATTGAAAATGTTGCAACTTAGAACGAGTGTGTCGTGTGATCTTGTTTTTCTGACAAATAGCACACTCTGAGACCCATCGTTTAACATTCTGCCTAAGTCTGTGACCCCAGAAATGATCTGTAAGAAGTCGGACAGTCGCTTGGCTTCCTGGGTGAGAAATTGAGTGAATTGAATCGAAAATTTTTCTCTGAAGGCTGGTCGGCAGAACTGGCTTGTTGGGCTGCGTACCCGTGAAGTAAACAATTGGTAAGCCTTCCCACAGACGGCATATGAACTTCGTTGGGTGACGGGCTATTGATCTTTGAATGTGAATGTCACCGCGTTGTTCATTTCGCAGGAGAGTTGGCGTTAGTGCAGATTCACTGAGTGCCACGGAGTTGACAGTGAATGGTGACGGCGAAGGTGGTTGTAGAGAGACGTCTGGCCTGGACAGGACATCTGCAATGAAGTTATGTTTGCCCTTGACGTGAAAGACGTCAAATTGCCATTCGCTTAGACGAGCAAGCTGTCTTTCCACTCTGGCAGGGTACTTGGCGATAGATGAAGTTGCGTTTCGAAGTGCGCTAACTAGTGGTGCATGATCTGTGAAAACAAAAAATCTGCTACTGCCAATGATGCTGATAAAATGACGCACTGCGTCGTGGATGGCGAGAAGTTCTCGGCCGAAAGTGTCGTATCTCGTTTCTACTGGTTGGAGAGTACGCGAGTAGAAACTGATAGGCTTCCGAACTTCGTCGATCTCTTGTTCCAAAGTGGCTCCAATAGCGAATTCAGAAGCATCTGTCGTGAGTAGAAATGGCTTTACGAAATCTGGATGCGTTAGCATTGTGGCATTTGCTAACGAGTTGATGGCAAGTCGAAGTAATTCCTCATCTTCGGATGACCAAGGAATGATGGAATTCTTGCTAAGTCCTTTTCGGTTCCGCAGGTGCCTGCACAAAGTATAAAGTTGTTTTGAAAGTCCTGGAAGGAACTTGCGATAATAGTTTAGTACTCCCAGGATTTTCTGCAAATCGCTCAAAGTCCTTGATGACTTGATATTCTTGATTGAATTCGTCTTTGACGGCAACGATTGAATACCTTGGGCCGTGATACGATGCCCTAAGAAGTCGACGGATGAAGTTGCAATCTGCGTCTTGTCACAGTTGATCTTGAGTCCGTGATTGGATAAGCGTGAGAGGACATTTCGTAGATGTTTCGCATGAGATTCTAGATCTGGACTGAATACCATAATGTCATCGAGATATGGCATACAATAAGCAGAGTCGTCGCGAAGTATGTTGTCTATGAATCTTTGAAATGTCTGAGTAGCACACTTAAGTTCAAAAGGCATGTAAAGATATTCAAAAAGGCCAAATGGAGTGATGACTGCAGTTTTCTCGATATCCTCTGGTACTACCGGGATGTGATGGTACGCTTGTCTGAGGTCAATCACTGAGAAGAAATTGCTGCCGTTGAGTTTTCAAGTAAAGTGTTGATATTTGGAATAGGATATGCATCAGATTTTGTCACTGAATTTAGCTTACGGTAGTCTCCACAGGCTCTGTACGATCCGTTTGATTTTGAGAATAAGTGCAGTGGTGACGCCCATGAACTTTCGATGGTCTGATGATTCCCTCTTCCAAAAGCCTTGAGAATTCATCTTGGGAAGCTTTCAGCTTAGCAGGAGCCAGTGGTCGCTTCTTGAGTGCAATAGGTTGTCCTTCTGTGCCGATATGATGCATCGTGCTGGAGACTCGTAGCTCTGACTTGTTAAGATCGAAAAGCGATTTGTATTTTCGAAGAGCTGCTGATATCTCTGCTGAATGATGCACTGGGGATGGCTGAATGACCTGTAACTCCAAACGCTCGGAGGCAAGTGTCCAAAAGCTTTGTTCAAGTCCGGTGGAGTGGTCGATGATCTTTTGATTGGCAAGATCAACAATGAGCCGAAATTTTAGAAGGAAATCAAGGCCTATTATATTATGTGAGACCTTGGCAATGATGAAGTTGTGGGAAAATTCACGTCGTAGACCTATGTTGAGTGTGCGGTATTGGCAACCATAAGTTGGTATGGGCTCGCCTGTAGCTGTTGCGAGAAGAACGCCTAGCGACATCTCGGCCATTGAATCACCTTTGAGAACTGAGACTGTGTCTACGATGTACTCTTCGCCAGTTTTGAAATCAAGAAGGTGCAGAAGTTCGTTTGGCTGTTTGGCCGGGTCATGCAAAAAAGTAGGCTGGTGATTGCGACCGGCATTGTCTGTTTGGTTCTCTATGTGAAAAATTCGGCGTGGACGAAAAGAGTCGACAGGGATGTCGGATTGTAGTTGGCTTCTTCCCTGTAGCGCCGTTGATGCCGTTGATGTGCAGAAAGTACGGTCTTCTACTTCCTGCGCCAGACGTTTCCCGATACTGATGCACCCTTGTGCCTGCGGTCTGTTGTCCTCTCCGTCAGCTGTGGAAATTGACACTCATTCGGAAATTCTTCGGAACGACAAAGACAAACTTGGCAAGCATAAAAAACTTCTGGTGGTTATAACACCAGTTCTTTGGAGCATATTTATTAAAGGATTGCGGAGATCTCGATCGCCGCCTACCATTATAATTTGACTTGGAAACGAATTTTGGTCGAGCATTCACATGATTTATCTCCGATTTGGTAATAGCCAATCCTTCTAGAACTTTGGCCATGT
>JAQBSW010012474.1:0-16691 GCA_029291075.1 Eudiplozoon nipponicum
TAAATTTATATCCATCAGGTTGGTATCACGAAACGAATGTGCATGAGATTATACATTCCGTTCATGCTGCCTTTGGTTTATCCTTCTGGTCACAACTGAACTAATTTGTTACTAGGTTCGCAAAACCTAATACATACTTGCATATATATTAGTTCTTCGCAACAAACAGTATTTAACTGTAATATAATCACAGATGCCTCAGATGTTGCAATAGGGGCAGCGCTTCAGCAAAATGAAAAGGATATAGTAAGATAAATTTGGTTTTGTAGCCGAAAACTTCATGATCGAAAAAAAGATATGATACTTTTGATAAACAACTTCTTGCTGCGTAGGCTGCAGTGCTACTTTTTAAGCATTATTTAGGGTAGCATCAGTTCAAATTCTTAACAGGTCACAAGCTATTGATAAGCATACTGGGTAAAACCGCGAGACTTAATTACTCCCACAGGGTGAGTTCCCATAATACCCGATAAGCAGAGTTCACTTCACTGTCTCCCATAATACTGGTAAAGATAATGTGATAATAGATGCACTTAGCAGACAAAATGGAACAGACGTTGAGCTGATACGTCAAGGACCATTGAAAAATCTAGATGATTCTTCTAACAATTTAGTCGATCAAAACGAGGAAGCACAAGGATCGGAACACATTACATTTGGCTAAGAGACCCGGATATGTT
Source organism: Eudiplozoon nipponicum (assembly GCA_029291075.1). NCBI lineage: Eukaryota > Metazoa > Platyhelminthes > Monogenea > Mazocraeidea > Diplozoidae > Eudiplozoon > Eudiplozoon nipponicum. Next base: position 681 of record JAQBSW010012474.1, read on the forward strand.
CGCAAGCTCCTGAGTGAAAAGTTGTTTTTACGTGAAACGTTCAGAGATCAATCACGCCAATGTGTGCCGTTGGAGTCACGCGCCAAAATAATGGAACTATTACACAATTGGGGAAATCCATTCATAAAAGCCACTTTTCGACTAATTTCATACGAATACGTTTGGCCGCATATGTCTAAAGACATTCGGGCTTGGATAAGAGCCTGTGCCAACCTTCAAGGTGTGGAGCCATACTAGAACGGAGATACGGAATACTGGAATATCAATGGGTCAGTTCAGACATGTTCGCATAAATTGTCGAGATGCCTGAAGTTAACGGTTAAAAGATTTTGCTAAAAATGTTTGATCGTTTTAGTCATCAATTTGAAGTAGCGATTTTGAAGGATATGTCACCGCAAGAAGTATTTTTCGCGTCTCTACATAATTGGGTATCGTATTATTGTGTTCCGGTAAGTGTCCCTAGTGATAGCGGTAGTCAATTTATGTCAGAGCTTTTCAAAAGATCTCTCAACATCACAGGAATAAATGTATTGCTTACTAGCGCATACAATCCTTGTGCGAATGACTGACTATCGAGGATCAAACCGCATTGAATATGTATGGAAATCAAAGTTAGATATGCGGCTCTCACATCCAACAATGTCGCATACATTGAGCTTGACTGGAAATGTTGGCTGCACAATATCTATGCAGCCACGAACATTAACTGTTTGCAGCTTTCGCCACATATACATATATAGCAATACAATTTAGCAATAATTGATTGCGCGTGTGGTGGTAACAATTCTTTAAATCAAGTTTGCAAGCTTGAAATAAACGCCAATCCCATTTTATTTAACCAGTCTTCGAACAACATAACAAAACTACCGCCAGTCGCAACGCACTGAAACTGTAACACGCGGCTCCGTGTTACAACCCAACGAAGGTCAATTTTTACAAACGCTGTGCTCTTTAAGGTCAAATATTCTAACTCTGTCCTTAAACAATATTTCCCTTAGCTGTGATTTTAGGAACAATCCTTTCTAGTCTCAAGCAGTTTTAATCGATATTTCTTAAACTGAAATTTTATGTGTAATTAATAGTGTTTTTATAAAAAGAACAGAACCGCGCTGGGAACGAAAAAAACACGCGGTGGACTATTGTGTCATAGTGAACTTATTCCAATTAATTTACAATTTTGGATTATCCGAACTTCAGAGAACAATATATTAATATCATGTACTGAGATACAATCGTTACAAACGGTGATCTTAACAATTGTGAGTTGTGTCATTGAAGTCCTTAAACGATTTACATTCTTTTTACATTCTTTAACGATGACTCTTTCCATGTATCATTTGTTTTAAATCGATGGCATAAATGTTGAGCAATTCAGACCTTTGTACGCGAATAACTGATTGAGCATAAAACAATTATCTATGATAAACTTAAATCACTTTTATTTTTGCCGTCTAGAAGACGGACAATTTAGCTTAATTGTGAATGGCATTTAAATCATATTTTTGCATAAAAACCATTTTTACAGCTGACAAACATATATTCAATTTTGACTAACTGAGAATAGTGTTTAAGATATAATTTTACATTAAAAAATCTGTTTTTTTATTGCCGACCAACACATGGTCAAATTGGACTATCTGTGAATTATATTTCTAATTGCAGTATTGTGTAGAATATATGTATGACCAGATGTTTTTGCCTTCTCGCATCAACCATCCGGAAAAGATCAGAGACTGAATAGGCGCACGGGTAGTAATAATAGCCACCATTGATATGTAGTAGGGGTACAAAATCAGGAACGAGATAGCAACAGCGAAAAGTACCCCTACATAAATGGTGCCCCGGTTCGTCAAACTCACAGCCAGTAAGGAATTAATAAACAGCTAGATTTTGAGAAATTCAAGCACTTTCAATGAAGGCCACTACACACGTTATTGCCTCGGAAACGGCTGCACATACCCGCGCACATGCACGACGTTCAAATGGGCGTGGTCACCCTCAACAACTTAGGTGATTCCGCCCATGGAAGGTTCGGAAGACGGGTGGGGTCAGCCTCCTCGGCGGCAGCAGAGGCTGAGCATCCCAAGATTGTTGGCCGCTCCACGTCTGATGGCTCGAAGCACGTTACCTTCGCGGTAGAGCGCAATCAAACTATTGTCTTTACAGCGACGGCTCCAATTAAGTCATGCTTTAAACGCCCAAATGCCAGCAATCAATCTCATCGCCGGTTGCCACTATCAACATACTTTCTCATCCGTGACCCAATATCTGGCGCATGAATTGTCATAAACACTGGATCAGATTTAAGCTCACTACGCCACAATTATCTCGAACCAGCCCACCCAGTCGACACCAACAGTCTGACCTGCGCGAATGGCTCCAACATAGCGACATTTGGGGTACGAGTACACACAATCTCGTTCTCCAACTCAAAATGATGTTTCAAATATCCGTTCATCATCGACAACACGACATGAAACATCATTGGACGTGACTTTCTCGAACACTTCGAACTAACCATCCGTCCAAGAACGCGAGAAATAGAGGAGCCAGTATCAGTGTTAAAAGAACCAAAATCAGTCGTTATACGGCATGAAAGAGCAATAACATTTACTGTAAGGTTAGCCCCCTTCATTGTGTACTAATTTTCACTGTCGGGGGGGTGTATGTAACACGCGGCTCCGTGTTACAACCCAACGAATGCCAATTTTACAAACGCTGTGCTCTTTAAGGTCAAATATTCTAACTCTGTCCTTAAACAATATTTCCCTTAGCTGTGATTTTAGGATCAATGCTTTCTAGTCTCAAGCAGTTTTAACCGATATTTCTTAAACTGAAATTTTATGTGTAATTAATAGTGTTTTTATAAAAAGAACAGAACCGCGCTGGGAACGAAAAAAACACGCGGTGGATTATTGCTCATAGTGAACTTATTCCTTTTAGTTTGACGATTTGGATTATCCGAACTTCAGAGAACAATATATTAATATCATGTACTGAGATAGAATCGTTACAAACGGTGATCTTAACACGTGTGAGTTGTGTCATTGAAGTCCTTAAACGATTTACATTCTTTTTATAGTGATAACCTTTAACGATGACTTTTCCATGTATCATTTGTTTTAAATCGATGGCATAAATGTTGAGCAATTCAGACCTTTGTACGCGAGTAACTGATTGAGCATAAAACAATTTTCTATGATAAACTTAAATCACTTTTATTTTTGACGTCTAGAAGACGGACAATTTAGCTTAATTGTGAATGACATTTAAATCATATTTTTGCATAAAAACCATTTTTACAGCTGACAAACATATATTCAATTTTGACTAACTGAGATTAATGTTTAAGATATAATTTTACATTAAAAAAATCTGTATTATTGCCATCCAACTCCTTCAATCCAGATTAACAGTGAATTATATTTATGTGCTACATTGGTGTAATATATACATGAAACCTTTCTTCGTCCTTCTAATATTAACCATCTGAAAAGGAACAGACTGATTGAATGCTCGGGTTGTAATAATAGCAACCATTGATAAGTAGTAGGGGTACAAATTCAGGAACGAGATAGCAAAAGCGAAAAGTACCCTTACAATACAATTATTGATTGATTTAAACTATCGTGGCTGATTGGAACGAATATTATCAAAAAAAGAAAATATTCGTTCAATTTCAAGAACATTATATGTTTAAATACTTTGCAGTATATATAATTTTGAATGCTGAGTAATTCCAGTTTTGTGTATTTTCTGGTTGTCCGTCTGATTTTCTTTAGCAAGCTTCAATTGCCGTCTTATTTCACAGTTCCCCTCATTTTTTAAAATAATTGAACAATTGATACTAGATCATTTAGTTTGTATGTGGCTGGTTGATTTTAATACAAGCCAGCATAGCTTTACGAAAGATCGATCGATATGCTTTCTATGTGAAAACATGTAATTACTCTAGATGAGAATAAGTTAGATGCATTATTTATCTCAAAAGCTTTTGAATCTATATCTTTTGATGCTATTTTGAAGTCGAGCAATTCATTGAATGTAGTAGTATTCTAGTAAATTATTTGATATCAAAACCGCAAAACGTAACAAGTGGAATTCCACAAGGATCAAGCTTGGAGCAAATTTCATTTAAAACCATATTTGTACATTTGAAAAATAAGCTCCTTAATGGTCGAGTTTACTGGTGTCTATATGAATCCAATAAGAAAGATTCATGAAGTTGTAACTAGATCTGGACATTTGGCGGTCTTTCCTCCTTTGGTGGATAATGTTTCCCGGGATGTTAGTTTCTTTTTCGAAAATTTGCAATCAAATGCTTAAGGGGCTTAGAGAAACGCCTCAATCTAATATATCTTTTAAATTTTTATGTACTGAACTACAAACAAGGAACAATCAAACTGATTTTTTTTTAAATTTTGATCATGATAATACTTTCTCGACGTTAAGTAAAAGACGGATAATTGTGATTAGCAACATACCTTATTGATATTTTTATGTCTACATTCTGTATTATTGATTATAAATGTTATGCAATATATAATCATATAATTCAACGTTACAAATAAGCAATTACTTGTCATGATTCTCATTTTTTACGCAATGTTACACACGAATTATACCTTAATTTGCCTAATTATCAAGTCTGTGAATTTCGATGATGAGTCTATAATTATTTATATAATTAATTATTGCACAAATGCGATTAATCAAAAAGGCCGTTTTTCCTCTTTATCATAATAACTGTATCAAAATTGATATAACTTGTGCAATGATATTAATGCTGGATTTTCAGATGTTGATATATCGCATATCATAATTATTGAGGTTTATATATCTACATGAGACTAATTGAACATATTTATGTGATGTGATATCTTTTATACTTACTTACTTTACTTTACTGCGGCTGACTCCTTTTGGAGAAATAAGCCGGCTCCATTGATATCCCGGATTATACCTCTCCATGCCGGGCGGTTGGCAGCCATTTCGGAACATAAAGAGGGCCAATGACGCTCCCAGTGACGTGGACCATAAACATTGCGTAAACCAAGGAGTTCCACGTCCGGTTTGATTGTTGCAAGCCATGTCTTCTATATATTGTACATTTTCTAATATAATAATCTATTTGATGGAATATGAATGGTTTGTGTCCAAATTAATATATTCTATTCTACTCTATATTCGGATTTCTTAGACTTTTAGAATATAATATCTTTATTTGGATTCAAACCACACATGTTCCATCAAATAGATAATAATATTGTAAAATTTACAATATAAAAAAGATATCACATCACATAAATATGTGCAATTAGTCTCATATAGATAAGTAAATCTCACTAGTTGTACTCTACAATGTATCGACATCAGAAAGTTTTTCTGTAAAGATGAATAATTTCATCATTGAAACAGGAAAGATTAAGGCATAATTCGAGTGTAAAATTATGTAAAATTTGAGAATCATGACTATCAATTGATTGTATGTATTGTTGACTAACATGAAGAGATAATGCATAACATTTGAATTTTAATAATACAAAACTTGGAAATAAATATCTCACGAAGTTATGTTGCTGACAATAATAATCCTTGTCTTTTATTCAACCACGAGAAAGTATTATCATAATCAAAATTAAAATTATCAGCAGGATTGTCGATTTTTTCTAGTTCAGTACATAAAAATTTAAAAGACATCTTAGATTGAGGCGTTTCTCTAAGCTCCTTTGGGAATTGATTGTAAATTCTGTAAATTTTCGAAAAAAAGAATAACTTCCCGTTACATTCTCCACCAGAGGAGGATATTGCCAAATGTCCAGATCTAGTTCCAACTTCATTAATCTTTCTTATTGGGTCCATATAGACACCAGTCCACTAGTCCAAATGGAAAACTTTTATGCAATAGCACATCCTACAAAACCATAAAGTTTGCAGTTATACAAACTGTAATCTAGTGGCGCATGTAGTGCGGGAGATAGGGCTAATTTTTTAACATCTTTTCCTTGTACAGCTTCTACTTTATTGGACAAACCCTTTTTTAACGGATTCCAAATGACGGCAGCATATTCTAGTATCGGTCTATTACAAATTATATATTTTTTAAATTTTATGTCATTCGATAAGATATTTCTGTTTATTAGTGCCCATCTGTTCTTGGCACCGCCTACAATCCATTCAAACTGTCTCTCAGCAGAAGATGTACATTGAATAGTTATGCCTAAATCCTTAACTTCTTTCAGAAGTTTTATCTCAAAATCATCATTAATCACAACATCATGAAAATAAACATAATTAAATTCTGTTCTGTTACCTATTTTTAGAGCTCTCGTCTTTTTACTGTTTATTCTCAGCCCTAGTGTTAACAAATATCTACTTAAATCACACAAATCTATTGTCGACATTTTTTGGATCAATTGGAAAGATTATTTTTAAATCATCAGCGAATTTGCAAACTCGACCGTTATGGATCATAGTTTCCAAATGTGCAAATACGATTTTAAATATATTTGGTCTCCAACTTGATCCCTGTGGAATTCTAATTGTTACTCTTTTCGATTTTGATATCAAATCGTTTACTTGAATACTCATTTTTCGAATATATACATAGTATCTAATAAATCTAAAAATATTCGGATAAATATTCAATAAATTAAGCGCATTCCAAAATAGCATCAAAAGATATAGAGTCAAAAGCTTTTGAGATATCTATAAATACAATTAATGCATCTCACATTTTCTCATCAAATGTTATTACATGTTTCTACATAGAAAGCATATAAGTAGTTGTCGATCTATCTTTTGTAAAGCCATGTTGACATATATCAAAATCAGCCGGCAACATACGCTCTAAATGATCTGGTATCAATCATTATATTATCTTCAAAAAGGAAGTGATAATAGAGATTAGTCTATAATCACTGGCGCACGTTGGCTTACTTACATTTGGCAACGGTTTTGTAACACACGGCTCTGCGTTACAACCCAACGATGTTCAATTTTGACAAATAAGGTTTTCTTTAAGGTCAAATAATCTAACTCTGTTTTTACACTATATTTCTCTTAACTGTGAATTTATAAATGCAGGAAGCCCGGTGATGAGCCCAGCAACAGGCCACACCAACACATGGACACAGTATAAAATATGCCAATTCGATCCAGACTACCTTAGCGAGTGGGTCCACGATGTTACTTTAAAGGCCAAGGTGTCCAATATAACAGACGACGGCCCAATATTTTTGAGGGCTTGGTTGACGATCCCAATGTCTTTCAGACGCGGACTCAAAGATATTCTGCATCAATACACTGCAGTGTGCCATCAAGCAGCGATTGACACCAGATCAAGAAGGCAGTATTATAGAATTGATGAGCTAGATGTCCCTAGGTAGCCGCACGCTTTCTGAGCTATTTAGGGAGATGGAGCAGAAAGCCTTAGAATTCAACCTTCCCAAGGAAATCTTAATGCGACTTTCATACAGAAGCTTCCACCGGCACTCCAAGAGATGGCCACGTTCCTGCGAGAATTCGTCGAAGTACAAGACGAAGTTCTGCCGGCACGTCTAGACAAGTGGTGGAAGAAACACCACTACAGCTCAGCTGCCCAGAGAAAGGTCACATCACCTCACGACTGTCAGAATCACAATCCACCGCATCATCAGCCGGAACAAATATCACGAATGAACGCCTCATCAGCCTGCTCGAGAACCTCACCGTCAAGCCAAATTTGGCCTCAGTCGATGCCATCCATAACAGACGCGACCAGAGCAGGCGTGACCAGCGTCGACCACCGTCCCGGAATAGCGCCAGGAAGTCGACGTTGAGAGGCCGGGCCACAATTCCACAGTTACCAGCGGAGTGGTGTCCGAATCACCGCAGCTATGGCCACTCTACACGATATTGCCTCAGAGACAGCTGCACATTCACGCGCACAGACGCGACGTTCAAGTGGGTGCCGTCACCATCAACAACTCAGGAGGATCCGCCCATGGAAGGTTCGGAAAGCTGCTGGGGTCAGCCTCCTCTATGGTAATAGAGGCTGAGCACTCCAAGATCGTTGGCCGCTCCACGTCTGATGGCTCGAAGCACGTTGCTTTCGCGGTTGAGCACAATCAAACTATTGTATTTACAGCGACGGCTCCAGTCAAGTCATGCTTCAAACGCCCATATGCCAGCACCCAGTCCCATCTTCCTTTGCCACTATCAACATCCTTTCTCATCCGTGACGCAAACTTCGGCGAATTATTTCTCATAGACACTGGATCAGATGTTAGCTTACTACGCCACAATTATTTCGAACCTACCCACCCAGTCGACACCAGCAATCTGACCTGCGCCAAAGGCTCCAATATAGCGACGTTTGGGGTACGAGTACACACAATCCCGTTCTCCAACTCAAAAAGATGTTTCAATTATCCTTTCATCATTGCCAACACGACAAGAAACATCACTGGACGTGACTTTCTCGAACACTTCGACCTTACCATTCGTCCAAGAACACGATAGATACGCACTGCAGACAATCAGTTGCTTACCTCAGCTCTAAAACATACGACTCGCGCCGAAGCAGTCTCATCTATACAGCTTATTCCTCCAGTGCCTCATGTACCGCAACTGGTGTGCGGGGATTATCGTATTCTCAATTCTTGCACACAGTCTGATTCGTACAACCTGCCAAATCCAGCTGACCTACTCAGATCTGCTATCGGTCATGCTGTGTATTCAAAACTTGACCTAGTAAAAGCCTACTATCAAGTACCGATGGAAAAGGACTCAGTATCATATACTGCACTCAGATTCACCGGAGGTGGCACTCACGAATATCACTATATGCCTTTCGGTCTCAAAAATGCCTCGTAAACATTCCAACGCGTTATGGACGAAATACTAGATGGTCTACCATTTGTAATTCCATATCTAGACGACATCCTGGTATTCTCCAACTCAATGTCCGAACATATACAACATATTGAGATCCTGCTCACACGTCTAGCAGACTATGTCCTCCGACTTCATAGCAACAAATGCGTCTTTGCACAGAAATCAATTGAATTCCTTGGTCATTAAATTTCCGAAGAAGGCATGACAAATATACCTGCTAAGGCTCGTGCTATTCAAGATCTACAGCCTCCAACCACCGTTCGAGCATTACGACGATTCTTGGGCAAGATGAACAACTATTCTCGATTTGTACCCTGCCTTGCCAAGATTCTGGCACCTCTTCACAAATATCTCCTTTCAGAAAGCCGTTTTGTCAAGAAATCACAACCGTGGACGACATACAGGCTTACGAGGATGCCAAAAGGGCCTTATGCAAAGCAAACATGCTACATTCCCCTGATTGTTCTCAACCTTTTGAATTGATCACTGACGCATCCGACGTTGCCATAGGCACAGTACTTCAACAGTCCATTAATTGCATACAACAACCTATCGCCTATTCGCATAAACTACAACCTCGCGAGACGCGATTTGATACATTAGGAAAAGAGTTACTCGCTATCTACCGGTCGATCCTACACTTCCACACCTATCTCAATGCCAAAACGTTCAAGATCTACACAGACCATATTCCTCTACTTCCGATGCTCCGAGGAAGGAAAGAATATGTATATTCACGACGTGTCATCTCACAACTTACTCGAATACACGAGTATGAATATGAAGTCACTCATGTCAAAGAATCAGAAAATGTGGTCGCAGACTCCCTAAGCCGTCCTCCAGATCTCTGTACCTCAATCCTGTGTCCTTCACCTATAAGCACTCAGGAATTGCAAGCAGCTCAGCAAGATGATCCATCACTTTGGACATTTGATGTCAATCGCCTGAAATCATTTGATTATGATGGAACGCTGCTGCAGTGTGAAATAACTGGCGTGGGCCTTCGGCCGTTTATACATGAAAAACTCCGTCACAAGATCTTCGAAGTCTACCATTCAATGAACCACCCATCTGGCGAAGCATCAGTGGAAATTCTATCCAGAACATATTTTTGGCCTGGCATGCGATGAGATGTCAAGAAGTGGTCAAAACGATGTCTAGTATGTCAGAAATGCAAAGTGACGAGACACACCAAAACGGCGCCATAAGTCATTCAAGTGCCAAAAGTCCGATTCACGCACATACACGTTGATCTGGTTACCTTACCCGCCGTGAACAATATGCGATATCTAATGTCAATACGGGATCGCACCACTCGATGGTATGAGGCCATACCACTGCCAGACATGAAGCAAGACACTGTCAGTTATGCTCTAGAGCTCAATTGGTTCGCTCGGTTCGGTGCTCCAGCTGAAGTGACAACCGATCGTGGCGCACAATTTCTCGGAGAGCAGTTCGCAGCCCTACTGCAATACTACGGTGTCAAACACTCCGTGACCGCGGCTCGCAACCCGAGAGCAAATGGTTTCGTCGAAAGGCCACACCGAGAACTGAAAGCGGCGCTCAAGGCTAGCCCAGAAGAAAATTGGCTTGCGGCTTTACCGAAAGTACTCCTATTAATGCGTACAAGACCTCGTGAGCCGATCAAATGTAGTTCCGCTGAAATGGTATTTGGCGAATGTCTACGGCTGCCTGGCGAACTAGTCCGATCACGCTCTGAAACTGCAATAACGATGAACGATCCGACATTTCTGTTTCCACTTCGCAGTTTTCTACAATATAACGCTCAGAATCGGCCGATCTGTCCTACACGTCAGCAACATGGTCCAATTTATAAACGCAAAGATTTTGATAGCTGCAAATGGTTCTTCGTCAACAACGATATGGATAACAGGATTCTAGCCAAACCGAAGCGCGGTCCTTATCGTGTGTTAGATCGACGTCAGAATTACATCATTTTGGAGATTAATGGCAAAGCTGAAGCTGTCTCCAAACACAGACTATCCCCGGCCGACGTTGATCCAAATGACCCGCTGTTCCGCGATGTTGACCTATCAGGCGATGAAGAAACGATAACTCCACCTCCAGACAGTTTTGCTGACAACGGACTGACGCCCGACATCTCATCAACAACCGAGCCAACTGACGCCGTCACGCCGCCGCGAGATATAGAGGAACCAGAATCAGTGTTGACAGAGCCAACATCAGTAATTACACGGTACGGCAGAGCAATAACACCTCCTGTAAGGTTAGCCCCCTTCATTGTGTACTAATTTTCATTGTCGGGGGGGTGTATGTAACACGCGGCTCCGTGTTACAACCCAACGATGTTCAATTTTGACAAACGATGTGCTCTTTAAGGTCAAATAATCTAACTCTGTCCTTAAACAATATTTCCCTTAGCTGTGATTTTAGGAACAATCTCTTTCTAGTCTCAAGCAGTTTTAATTGAGATTTCTTGAACTGCAATTTTAATGTGTAATTAATAGTGTTTTTAAAAAAAAAACAGAACCGCGCGCGATCCGAGAGGATCACGCGGTGGACTATTGTGTCATAGTGAACTTATTCCAATTAGTTTACAATTTTGGATTATCCGAACTTCAGAGAACAATATATTAATATCATGTACGGAGATAGAATCGTTACAAACGGTGATCTTAACACTTGTGAGTTGTGTCATTGAAGTCCTTAAACGATTTGCATTCTTTTTATAGTGATAACCTTTAACGATGACTTTTTCCATGTATCATTTGTTTTAAATCGATGACATGAATGTTGAGCAATTCCGACCTTTTTACGCGAATAACTGATTGAGCATAAAACAATCTTCTATGATAAACTTAAATCACTTTTATTTTTGACGTCTAGAAGACGGACAATTTAGATTAATTGTGAAAGACATTTAAATCATATTTTTGCATAAAAACCATTTTTACAGCTGACAAACATATATTCAATTTAGACTATCTGAGATTAGTGTTTAAGATATAATTTTACATTAAAAAATCTGTATTATTGCCATCCAACTCCTTCAATACAGATTAACAGTGAATTATATTTATGTGCTACATTGGTGTAATATATACATGAAACCTTTCTTCGGCCTTCTAATATTAACCATCTGAAAAGCAACAGACTGATTGAATGCTCGGGTAGTAATAATAGCAACCATTGATAAGTAGGGGTACAAAATCAAGAACGAGATAGCAACAGCGAAAAGTACCCCAACAACTTATTACAAAATTACACAGCAAAAACATTTCGTTCATAACTCTTTTACAGTTGGCATAAAATAAAGTATATTTACAATACGACCTATTTTTACAGTTTTCAATATTTATTGATTTAACTTTTTGGTTTCCTTATAATTCTCTTGTTGGGTATCGTAGCTATAATTCTGTAACGACACAAAGAAATTCGCCGACATATTGCGTAAATTAAATTCAATTCAATTTACGCTGCACCAATGAGAAAAAAGCGAAATTTGCCGTTAACCAATGGTGTGCGAGCAGTCAATCAAGGCTATTTAAGCACGGTGAATTTACCATGCAAGTCAGTTGTCGCGTTTGCCTTCTGCTGTGCGTTTCTCCGACGTGCTGTCTGCTATTGTCACCTACGCTGATTTTTGGGCTTGCTTCACACACATTGGCAATTTCAGTCACGCCAATCTTGTTGCTGTACAACTAGAGAGACGAGCCAGTTACTGCAGAACTTCAACGAGATTACTCAGCGGGATTTCAACGCCACAACAGAAGGAACCACAACCCAAGTCAACCAGAGCTGGTCTCAAGTGTCTAGGAGTACTTCTGGACACTGCTACACTAACTGACCTTCTCGGCATTTGCCAGAGAACGCAAGACCGGCCCTGTTAAGGGCCTCCAACAGTACTAACTCAGCCATCCTGGCACCAAAACTGACTTTGTAACGTCGTACGGCATTTACTTGAAGCTGGGGCGTTTACAAAATTGGCGACCGCGCCAGGATACTGAGTACTGTACTGGTTTTTTTAGTCATTAGAAGACTTCTGATATAAATAAAATCGATTGTGTTTCTTTTTCATTTTTTGGTATTACAATAAATTTACATTTGCGTATACGTTTTACTCTGGTTGTTAATCTCTCTAAAGTCGAGGTCTTCTGAACAATTTTGTTGGGTATATATATTTAGAAGGAGGGTTTTCCATTCAATATTTTTCCTACATAGAAAACTGTACATCTTGGTGATCTGTAAATGAACATTGACTTGCGAAAGTGTAGATCTGATGTGTTTTGTGAAGGAATTAATTTTATCTGTGTTCTGCGCTCATCTCTTGACAGATTCAACTGCGGAAGATTCTGTTTCAACTGTGGAAGCTGTTAGTGGGTAAGCGTTTCGTTTAAAGTATTTTTATACATTTTCATCTTGCTTATAAATTTATGCTTTTAAGATCCCGTAAGATTATTAGAATGTCAGGTCCAATTTTAGATATTGATGTTCCTGTTTGGGATGGAGATAGCGAACTATTCTTTATGCGCGTAGACTCCGCTTTCTCCCCGTTTCCAGATTATGACAGTCATCAAAAACTGTCAAAGGTTTTCGCTAAACTACCTTCTGAATTGCAGCAACGGATTTATCCGAAGCTTGAGGCCATTAGGAAGCTACCTAATCCCATTTTGGGCCTACAAAATGAAGTAGAATCCTTGTTGGGTCCCACAGAAACGAACAGATAATAAATAAATACGCGCAGTTATACATGCCAAACCTTGGCTCCATTGAGATTTTCAGGGAATTACGGAAACGTTGCTATAAAACCAATTTTTCTGACCATGAGGCTAAGGTTATATTTATTAAAAATCTTTCACACCAACTAAAATTATTCGCCAGACAGCTCCCCAACACTCTATATATAGATGACTCATCTGAGAGATGTGAGTAGGAATTTAGGTTTTTGGAGCCTAAGTTGAATTCGTCGTCCTTTTCTCCGGCTCCGCATGATGATAGGCTCTCCTCTTTAGAGAGGACAGTAGCGAACATGGGCTAAAGTTCTAGAAGGATTGGCCATAGCAAAATCCGAGCTAAATAAGGCGAATGCTCGACCAAATTTTACACCCAAAACACATTATAACGGTAGACGGCGATCGAGATCCCCGCATTCCTTTTACAGGTATGTCCCAAAGAACTGGTGCTATAATCACCAGAAGTTTTTTATTCATGTCAAGTCCGTCTCTGTCGCTCCGAAGAATTTTCAAATGAATGTCAATTTCCAAAGTTGACGGGAAAGACAACGGAGAATTGGTGCAGTGTACCATCAAGATCGGGAAACGTATGGCGCAGAAAGTAGAAAACCGTACTTTCTGTGCATCAACGGCATCAACGACGCCACAAGGAAGAAATCAGTTACAATCCGATATTCCTACCTATTTAACTGTTAAATACTGTTTGTTGCGGAGAACTAATATATATGCAAGTATGTATTAGGTGTTGCGAACCTAGTAACAAATTAGTTCAGATGTGATCAAAAGGATAAAACAAAGGCAGCAAAAACGGAAAGTATAATCTCATGCACATTCGTTTCGTGCTTACTGGCGACTCATCAGTCGGAGCCGGTATTATGCCCTTTAACCACTATATATTTGGTAGAAGATTGTGGAATAATAGGACGGTACAATCTTCTAGACGAATGTGTAAACCTGTAATAGTGAAGCTAACATAATCTGAAGTCAACGACAATGCAACTTCAATGCTAACTCACACTATATAGTATATATACCGAGTCTGTAAAGGATACTAACACTATGGCTATTGTGTTAGTATCAGATACCAACATTATAGTACTGAAAATGTACATGGAACTAACACTATGGTTGCTCAGTAGGAACATGGTACTAACATGATGGATATCAATATATGCTATAGTTCACCGAAATTGAGAATTACAATAATTTCTGAACACCTGTTACTCCAGTAAATCCATACACCCTGGCCTTGATTGATATCAGTTATCACATTTCGCGGTAAGCATGACATCATTCAATTCAATATATAACAGTTAAATACTGTTTTGTTGCAAAGAACTAATATATATGCAAGTATGTATTAGGTTTTGCGAACCTAGTAACAAATTAGTTCAGTTGTGACCAGAAGGATAAACCAAAGGCAGCATGAACGGAAAGTTTAATCTCATGCACATTCGTTTCGTGCTTACTGGCGACTCATCAGTAGGAGCCGGTATTACGCCCTTTAACCACTATATATTTTTGTCAAGAATGTGGGATAATAGGACGGTACAATCTCCTAGACGAATGTGTAAACCTGCAATAGTGAAGCTAACATCATATAAAGTCTACGACAATGTGACTTCAACGCTAACTCACACTATATAATATATATACCGAGTCTGTAAAGGATACTAACACTATGGCTATTTTGTTAGTAACCGATACCAACATTATTGTACCGAAAAGGTACATGGTACTAACACTATGGTTTGCCAGTGGAACATGGGTACCAACATGATTGATATAGTAGACATTGCCAGGTTCATTATCCCTGTCACGACAAATTCTAGCCAGTACTTGATGAGTTCCCAATAAGGACGAAACCGGTCTACTGGATGAATTGCCCTTTCTACACTATACAATTCTTAGTTTATACTGACATATGTAAGTAATAAATGGGTCAGGTGTTTATATCAAGACCACCAACCTTGATTATAATAATTGTTATCACCACCCGCGCAACCAATGTTCGTTTAATTATATAAATGTTCATTTCAATACCACTTCCCCATGTAATGTGGTGTCTGTTCAGTAATGACAGATTGGGCATGGTTAGTTGGAACTTTGGGTCTAAATGGATGTCATATGAGCTCCACCTAAAGGAAAAATTGACTAACCAAGTTACATTAGTTAGTATATAACTGAAAATTGTGTGTAGTGTAGTGTGCGGCAGGATAGCTCAGTGGTTAGAGCACCAGATTCCGAAGCAGACGTGCCCAGGTTCGTATCCTGTCCGCGGCAAATTCTGGCCAGTACTTGATGAGTTCCCAATAAGGACGAAACCGGTCTACTGGATGAATCGCCTTTTCTACACTATACAATTCTTAGTTTATACTGACATATGTAAGTAATTAATGGGTCAGGTGTTTATATCAAG
>JAQBSW010012475.1:0-16686 GCA_029291075.1 Eudiplozoon nipponicum
AATAGTTGGTGTTTTAACGAATATGCAGCTCCAAATATGATGGTGTAACTAGGCAAACTGATCTTTAGTACACACAGTTAAAGTCAATCACATATGCTATATTGTGAGATTAATAATAGACAATGGGATTGGTGTTTCTATTCAAGTCCCCAAACTTGTTATCACAGTCCGCGCAATCAATGATTGTTTAGTTTTATGCTGACATGTTGGGTTTCTGGCTTGAATTGGTCATATATTAAAGTTATAAAAAATAACTTCGTTCCGTTAATGCAAGACTAATATGATAACTGTTACGCGATGCAGTACAGACAGTCTTGGCTTTTATCGGGAATGTGCCCATCGAAATTAACTGTATATCCTAATAGATCAGCTGTTTTCAAAAGTGGGGTTCTTTCACGTATGAGTTCTATGAACAATGGAGTGATTGGTCCGTTGACTAATATATAACATTCTAAAATCTCATAGTCTATAATGGTTTTCAAAGTTCTCAATTAGGCACCTGTAGATGAATGATTAAAACAACAAACTACATTGTGTCCGTAATCCATTTTTATCATACATAAAAATTATTGTTGTTACTAAGGCCAACCCATCTAGGTAACACATGGTTTCAGCTTTGTAGCGGAGCTCGCTAGAAGTGACGATTGTTGCCGATGAGACAAACCAGAGAATCAATGCCGAGTATAACCTCACTGTTCTATTTTCAATCTTTACAATATTCGCTATTTTGGATGACACTTAATTTTTCACTAAGTTTCAACCATATGCTGCACTTAACGTGATATAGTTGTAAAATGATGTCTTATAGGTGTTGACTTATTGAAATTCACAGTAACCGTTTAAAAGTTTATTATCTCGGATGGTCATTTCGGCCTCATTACACATAATTATGATAATAACGCTCAACACATTAAACACATTAATAAAGCAAAGTGCTAAATCCTGTTGGGCTGGTTTATTTGGGTAACTATGAAATCATTTACGTTGCGATTTCATCTAACGGTAATCATGGTGCTTATAGAAGGCTGAAATCAAGCCTTTGAATGATTTTTAAATGTACACATCCAATAATGTATAAGGTATAGTATTAAATATTTAACTAATAATCGATTGTCAAGCAATTTAACTGTTGAAGCTAAACTGCTAACAATAGTTTAGGTCAACACAAATATATGTATTCAGTCACTTGCACATAAAAACACATGTATATATTTATAAATATATCATCAAAATCTCACCATAAAATTTCAGCTCATTATCGCCATCCCAAGTGAAATGATGAATAATCTATAATTAAAATCAGGGGTGGCTAACTAGAAATTTTGGTGAGAGCAGATACCAAATAGACTCTAACATACGGGACGGCTGACGAAAGACATAAATTTGTATATAAAAGGAAGTTCCGTTTAGTGTGCGGCAGGGGTGATGGGTTGGATAAGTGCAAAGCTCGAAAGCTGATTTACAACAAGTCGGCCTTGGTCGCGGAAGATACTGGAAATTACATGACGAGATCCCATTAAAGACGAAGCAGGACAACTTGATAGCTAGTCTATTTGACCTGATGTATTGTTTAGATTATACTGACAACATATATAAATATATATAATGGTGTTCGAAATTTAATGAACGACATAGTCTGGTCTTATACAAATGTTAGAATAACCATATATATATATATATATATATATATATATATATATATATAATAGTACGTGGGCTTTGAAGTCTCATTGTTGTAGACTTTATATGAAGTTGACCCAATTACAGCAGATTTACACATTCGTATTGGAGATTGTTCCTTCCCATTTTCCCACATTCCTCACAAAAATATAAAGCGGGTAATGCCCATAATAGCGGGTCATACTGATGAGTCGCCATTAAGCACAAAACTATTGTGCATGAGATTATACTTTCCGTTCATGCTGCCTTTGGCAGATCCACTGGTTATATTTGAACTAACTGTTGCTATTTGATTAACACCTAATACATATTTGATACACAACCAGTTGGTATTTCACTCGGTACCTAGTCACATTTGTTGCTGTTATCAATAAATTACCCTTGTGGATTGACGTCCTCATATTTCTTACATTGAAATTCCAGTGCAAGTTTCTGGAATTCGGTTGTCATTGCTAACTTCTCTTGTAATGCCTCGTAGATAAAACTATTTTGCCTAATATATATATACTAATATATATGTGTGTGTGTGTGTATATGTATAAATTAAAAAATATAAACTAAGCATTGCATAATATAGCAAATTCAATTATTTAACTAGACTGCCTTCGTCCTTATATAGCACATATCAGTAGATGCCAGATTTGATACCGCTGAGGTCCGAACTCGGGACATGTGTATCAGAGACAAGCGATTCATTTCCTACGTCACAAAATCTGCAAATTGAATGACATTTTCAATCAAACCGCATTACATATATATCGAAAGCCAAATTAGATATGTGGCTCTCACCTCTAGTAGTCTGGCATTCATTTTACGTGACTGGAAATGTCAGCTGCACAAATTCTATGCAGTCACGAACATTAGCTTTTTGTAGCTTTCGCCACACACATATATATAGACAATACTATTAAACAACAATTGATTGCGCGGGTGGTGGGAACTTTTATTTAAATCAAGTTTGCGAGCTTGAAGTAAACACCAATCCTAATGTATTTAACCAGTCATCGAACAACATAACAAAACTACCGTCAGTCGCAACGCTCTGACGCGTTTCAACCTTCGATAATCAGTAGAGTACGTCGGAAAACTGACTATCGAGAATCAAACCGCTTTACATATTTATAAAAAGCAAAATTAGATATGCGGCTCTCACCTCTAGTAGTCTTGCATACATTGTACGTGACATTGTACAGCCGACGTTTCCAGTCACGGACAATAATGCAAAACTACTAGAGGTGAGAGCCGCATATCTAATTTTGTTTTCCATATACATGTAATGCGGTTTGATCCTCGCTAGTCAGTTTGCCGTCGTACTCTGATGATGATCAAGGAAGTCCGAAAAGCGTCAGTGAGTTGAGACTGGCGGTAGTTTTGTTATGTTGTTCGAAGCCTGGTTAAATTCAATGGGGTTGGTGTTTACTTCAAGCTCGCAAACTTGATTTAAAGAATTTTTATCACCACCCGCGCAATCAATTGTTGTTTAATTGTATTGTCTTTATATATGTGTGTGGCGAAAGCTGTAAACAGTTAATGTTCGTGACTGCATAGAAATTGTGCAGCCGATATTTCCAGTCACGTACAATGTATGCAAGACTACTAGATGTAAGAGCCGCATATCTAATTTTGCATTCCATATATATCTGATGGTGTTTGATCCTCGATAGTCAGTTTGCCGTCGTACTCTAATGATGATCGAAACGCGTCAGTAAGTGTTGCGATGTGGTGTTTTATTAAGTGTTATTTGGACGACTGATTAAATAAAATGGCTTTGGTGTTCACTTCAAGCTCGCAAACTTGATTTAAAGAATTGTTACCACCACCCGCGCAATCAATTATTGTTTAATTTAACATAGCCTTTGACTTAAAGGTGATTAACGCGTTACAGTAAATTAATTTTACGCAATGTTTTAATAAAGTATGACATAGAATGAATAAGTCTAGCATTTCAGAATCCCCCGATATTTTACGAAAAATTTTTCTGACAAACATCGTTACTTGAACAACGAAATTTAAAAAACGAATCAAAATTTTTGTAGTCGCCTTTTGATTAATGGTAAAAAGTCACTGCTCACCGCGGAAAATTGGAGAAAAATTATTCTAAGCATGTCCATTTGTTCATCTTCTCTGTGATTAATGGTTTTGCAGAACACAACAGAAACAAAATAGTTGTGATGGAGTACAAAGGAAATTTCTGCAAACGAAATAAATGTGAAAATCTATTTAAAAGTACTATATTGTCTCAAATTAAATGCGGTATACAAATGAAAGCTGATTTAAAATATTGCAAATGTAAAATATGCGAAAATGTAATATTTTTAAGCTCTGCTGTGAATTTATAATTGTTTTAATTTCACAATATATTTCTAGGCTTATATTTCAACAAACTTAGCAACCTGTCTTATTCATACCTGCGTTTGATTTATTCTGACAACTTGAAACACAATAAAAGCTGACAGTGAACCAATATACTACCATATTCCGGTTCATATAGATCCATGTAAGTATAATTACATCAACGTCAGATCTTACGTATATAATTAAAATAAAAATTGTATGTATATATATTTGTTTTATCATATAATACCTTTTATTATTAATAATAGTCATGTGTTAACGTATATAGTCTCATTTATAAAAGAAACTTTTATAAATTTTGCTGAACTTGTATGAATTTTACAAGTTCAAGTTAGAAACAAGTTTACACATTATAACGGAGTCAATAATAGTTATTATTAACCGGCGTAACTTTATCTATAGCTAGCCAAAAGTATGTATGTACTTGGTTTATAGTTTAGTAATTATTTAGTTAACCTGGATATAACCAATGTCGTTAAATCGATGCTTACTCTCGAATATTGTTGGTGTTTATACTGGTTAAAATGTGGTTCAAGAAATGACTATTAAATACACTTTGAAATTACAATACAACAATGTATTACCACAGTATGGAATACATGGCGAGTTTATGAAAGAATTTTTAAAAAGTTTATTAATAATTATTTAAATAAACGTTGCGATCATGATATAAACACAAATCCCATGATATATATATATATATATATATATATATATGTGTGTGTGTGTGTTAGTATAAACTTCACATTGCATAATGTAGAAAAGAAAATTCATGCAGCACACTGGTTTCGTCTGTATTAAAAAGTCTCCAAAAAATTCGAGAATTTTTGCCGCGGACAGAGCTAGAACCTGGGCCCATCGACTACGGAATCCGTGACATTTACTATTGCGCCAACCTGCCGCGAGCTAAACACAATTTACAATTATACAATAACTACTTTTTGGTAAGGCTTTCCTTCAATTAGAGCCTATATGACATCCATTTATACCTGAAGTTTAAACTTGCCCTCTCAAAACTGTCATTATAGAACCACCGCCACTCTACATCTGGAAGTGGTATTTAATTAAACATAAAAAACGACAAGTGGTTGCGCGGGCGGTGATAACAATTATTTGAATAAAGTCTTTCATTTTTATATACACATCAATCCCGTGATAAATATGTAAAATTTGCAATAGAAACTAAGCATTGTATAATGTTGAAAGTCAATTCATCCAATAGACCAGTTTTGCCATTATTGAGAACTCTATTAATGACCAGAATTTTGCCGCGGACAGGGCTCGAAAATGAGCATGAATTCTTCCGAATTTGTGCCTCTAACCGCAGAACCACACTGCAGCACACTACACACATCTGTAATGGTAGACTTTGCATCAGGTGGAGCCTCTATGATAGACATAAAGTTCAAAATAGCCGCCCCATCCTTTCATTATTGAACAGGCATCCTCAAACTGCGGAAGTGGTAATGAATTTAATATTTTTATAATTTAGTAATAATATTACATTTTGTATTATTTGTTAATTTCTTTTTTGAGAGTTTAATTCCATTAAGCTAATTTTGATAAAATTTATTGCTGAATCTGCTTTGGGTGCACACCACAAAACTTAAAACTTGACAGACTATTCCCGTCCCAATAGTAACAAAAATTTTGCTCCAACTTGGTTAAAATCATGATTACGTATATTTTATTTTAAAAATATTTACATCATTTGCGTAAAAAGCATAAACCCAGCTAACAACATTAGAAAGTATGTGTTTGAAAAATATGATTTAATTAAACCGAAAATCATTATGTGATAATTTAAAACTGTTTTACAGTGTCTTTATATACGCTAATGCGAAGCAAGTAATCCGCTACCTGTTCATGTAATGAATATTAAAGATAAAGTTACCATATATATATATATATATATATATATATATATATATATATATATAGTAAAATAGGCCATTGCCAAAAATAATCGAGACGTATGTAATATAGCCTACAGGATGGTTTC
The DNA here is from genome assembly GCA_029291075.1 of Eudiplozoon nipponicum. NCBI lineage: Eukaryota > Metazoa > Platyhelminthes > Monogenea > Mazocraeidea > Diplozoidae > Eudiplozoon > Eudiplozoon nipponicum. Next base: position 6,038 of record JAQBSW010012475.1, read on the forward strand.
AGCAGTTTGATAGTATTGCATACACAAAATACCGTCAACAATTAAACATTAATATCTGGAAAAGATATTTTGTACCAGTCCACAAATAACCAGAAGAACAACACAAGCTGTTACAGTTTCAATATAAAAATATATTAATCAACAAATTTTTATTCAGACTCATTTTTGGCTATGTTAATTTACTTGCTACATTACCAACATCATTGGAAATATTCATGAGCCCAAAGTGTGTTCAAAATAATATATATATATATATATATATATATATATATATATGTGGCTAGAACAAACTCTCTTGACGAAAAAAACTAGTTATCTAAGTCTAGCTTTTCTAGATATCGCACAACGTTTAATGGAATACTCTTTTGATTAAAGGGTTATTCATTAAGTTTGCAGCACAATATTCTCCATAATTAGCCAATAGTACCTGATCTATGTTAGTCAAAACGATACTTTGGTCTTTTGAAGGCTGTTTGTAACTATATAACCATCTAACCGCTTCTGGGCACCGACGACAAAAAAAAGCATATGTAATGAGTCTCTGAAAAACCTTGTTTTGTCTAAAATTTCGGACACCGACCGAAGAAAACTAATTTTCCTTCATAATGTATCGCTTTTTAAAGGCTTGGATTATAAAATTCAACCAATCCGATTCAAATAAAAGAATTGACCAATTACATTGTCAAACATTGAGATTTAATCAAATTAAATTTACTAAATTTTTATGTTTTTATCTGTGTTATTGCTTATTACATTCACGGTTTTTATAATAGCAACATAAAAGTATGTATGTAAGCGACATCCACATTTTCCATGTAAGTCTCAATAAGCTTAGAAGATTCTTTTGAGAAAAAAAATTCCTAATTATTAATTAAAGGTTTGGTATCCGCGATGAAACATTGATGCTCGGAATATTTCCAGATAATATATTTCAAATTAGCATTCCTCTTTGGTTCATATGGAATTAATTCTTATTCGTCAAGGGAAGAAGCGCTTTAAATAAAATTCTAAAATTTGATTGCGCAATCGTAGAACAATCATTGGCCAGTTGGTGATATCATTAACTAAAGACATACGCTTTGAAATTTAAATGGGCGAAACCAAATCAAATTGATTAGATATTTGGGTACGTTAGAACTGCTGATTTTCATTTCTCAACAATGCTAAACATCTAAAAATAATAATAATAAATGGAAATATAAGTTTCACGTGCTATTAATTTTTTATTACTCGCGTGCTATGCTAACATACTTCAACCAAATATTGCAACATATAGCATGCCTATAAATCATAGACTTTCATGATAATATAAATAACAACAGCATAAACTGTAATTATCTATTTAAAATATGAAATCTACGTATCCAAAAGCCAAGAATATTGATGTCAATCACAGTAGCCTAAGGCAATAATGCTAAATAAATGAGATTTATACCAAAGTTGAAAATTTCTTTAGATTTAAAAATTAATAAATATGTAGGCTTCTTGTTCTGGCGCTTTCAGAAGAGCACATGTCTTTAAGTTAGAATGAATTAGGATCCTACATTAAACCTTGAATACTACAAGTCGTACGCGGACGTTATCCTTCCTTTGGTGCCTTTGATAATTTGAATATAATGCGACATGATCAACTAAATATAAATTGTATCTTTTTAAACATTTCATGTCCATAATAACAAAAACAAATTTAAGAAATACCACAGGCATGAATTTAATTCACATAACTTGCCTGATTCATGCTTTTTAGACAGTCCCAATCAGTTTAGAACATAAAAAATCTCAGATTTCTAATAATGGCTTGACAGAGATATACTCAGTTAGATAATGTTTGTAGCGGAGAGCTAATATATATATATATATATTCTTATAATTAGGAAAACACAAATAACAAAGTGGATAAAGGCCATTTATTTCGTGAATACTAATCATCTCTTATACAATCATACATATTTATACATTTTGGGTTTTCAATTGATTATGCTAGTGGTAACAAATCTGACTAGTTTTTACTTCTGTTTCTTGTTTTGGCTAGTTTGTGAGTGTGTATGCGTTTGTGTTTGTGTATATGCGTGTTTGCATGTAAAGGTCATTCTCGCAGTATTGCAAAGCGATGTCTGAGATCTGGTCATTATTGTTTTGATAGCTTGGGAATTAACCATTTGAGCGCATTGTTCACTGTTACATATACAAGTGCTATTTTTCCCAGTATAGTTGATCATTTCACCTTCTTGCGCAAAGATGTCGTTTCCACATGTTAACAGCGCCAGTGTGGATTGCAGTGTTAAACGCTCACATTGTTTGGAGACTTCTGTCATCGTATGCGCCTCTGTTATTTCCACTTCAGTTTGTTGGCAATCCGGTTGTATGTTTGTTGAGTTTAGTCGAGGGCCTGTATGTTCTTGATTGGATACTAGTAGATTGTTGTTGAATTTTGTTATTCTTGGCCAGTCGATAAGAATATCATGTTGATGAAACTTTTGAATATTAAGGTCAGGTGCTTGTTGTTTTATGTAATATATATATATATATATATATGTATCTCTCTATATATATATGTATGTATGTATCTATACTCTACCTATATACTATGATATTTCGTATTTGGTGTTGCGCACTTAATAACAAATTCGCTTAAATTTGACCAGAAGGATAATTCAAAGACAGCATAAACGGAAAGTAAAATTTTGTGCACATTAGCTTCGTCCGTACTGGCGATTCATCTGTTGGAGCCAGTATTACGCGCTTTTACCACTGTATATTTGATTAAGGAATGTGGTACAATTGGACGGTACAATCTCGTGTACGAATGTTTAACTTGCAGTATTGAAGTTAACATTATATAAAGTCTTCAAAAATGCATTTTCAAAGCCATCTCTCTATATATAATATGTATAACAAGCTCGTAAATTGCATCAGCACTACGGCTATTGCATCAGTATCTGATATGAAAATTATTTATGCAAAAAAGTACATGGTATCAACACTACGTGCCGAGTCTGTACATGGTACCAAAACATTGGATTTTAATGTATGCTAATGTTCAACAAAATCGAGAATTAGAACTAGTTCTGAACACCTGTTACTCCAGCAAATCCGAACTCCATACTCCCTTAAAATAAAAATAATAGAAAATATTAGGAAAGTACCAAATAATTTTTTTCCTCGGAACCTGTTTTGGCTTTCGGTTTTGAAATATTAAATATTGGCAGCAAAACAGTAAGTGGAATAAATATTCTTCGTGAACGACTAATATCGACTAATTGTTAATATTCCTGTTGTGCACAAAATTTATGTTATACAATACTTCAATTAAAATTCCTGCTTCCTCTATTATCCTTTACCAAACCTACTTCAACCAGCACGAATAACAAACGCATACTACGATTGGTGTCCGTAATTAACCGGCAATAAATTTGAGGTTTTGACAATTTTTATTAAGGAAGCTGCAGCAGGCACTTCGATTAATGCTTGTCCGATCATTACATCATATGTCTTCCACAAAGCAGAATTGATGATAATGACTTTATTTGAGTCAAAATTTGTTTCGGCTGTTTAGAACTTGATGAAGCATCATAGCATATCAAATAAAAGAGAGTTTAACCAAAGATTGATTGCGCTAGTGGTGGTATCAATTCTTTAAATCAGGTTTGCGAACTTGAAGTAAACACAAATCTCATTTTATTTAACCAGTCGTCGTACAACGTAGCAAAACTACCGCCAGTAATCTTTAGAAATAATTTTAATTTAACAAAATGCATATAATTGCGTTCATGTTCCACCAAACGTGAAATGATATTAATTACACGTAGGTATTATTTTATTCTAGTAAGGAAACTAAACTTCTTAACACAAAAAAATTTCCAATTAACGTGTTGAAAAATGTTCTGTAAAACGCAAAACATCAATGTACATATTGATTTAAATGTTGCACATAATAAGCTAGGTAAATCGTTCCTTATTCCAAAAATTCTGACGAAACGGTTTGCTAGATTGCGATTTATAATTAAATAAAATATGATAGCTATTTTGTAATAATCACGCAAAAGGCTATGTGCGACATCAAAATACCGAATTATAACTGGTCGATGGGGTGGCTCCATGGACAGATTAATAGATTGAAAAGCAGAAGTACCCAGGTTCGTGCCCTGTCCACGTCAAATTCTAGACATCACGTGAAGAGTTCTCAATAAGGACGAAACTGGTCTACTGGAACAATCGCCTTTTCTAAATTATTTAATATTTATTTCAAACAGGAGATGTATGTACATAATAAGACTTTAGTTTATATAAATTTCATAACATTGATTTAATTATCGATCGGCAATGGTGGAAACTTATAACCAATGCTTTCCATAATGATCACACTATTCTTACTCTGTGTTTGCTGTGCACGTCATACATAATTGGTTTTCGTGTTTCAATACAAATCAAGCATTGACAGCACATTCAATCAGCCCCAACCAAATTTGAAATTGTCAACCGTATACATAATTGTTGGCTTGAACATAGACTGACTACTAACGTGTACCAGCCTAGTCATCTCCACAGAAATTCTGCACTGTTTTCAATCAAAGTTCGAGCACCACAATTGCTTTAACTTACAGCTTTGTCTGGCGTGGACCACGCACTGACGAGTGTGATATACACAATTTGGAATCAACGATATAGCAATTGGTTAACCACCTATGCTTCTGTAATAACAGTCACTGACTTTATGCAGTTGCATATCATAAAATTCTATATTCAGAGTCAGCTAACACTATTGTTTCGACAGGTGTAATGTAGCGTCTGAGCATCATGTGTTGCCGTTGAATTTACATACTTAATCGAACACTTAAAGGTTGGATGGCGTAAAATTCACACTTCTCAAGAGCAAATATAAAAGCTCTATTAAATCCATGAAAATTAATATAAACAAGACTTCTCCTGTTTAATATTTAAGCATAAACAAATCAAAATAACCTTACATTATTAAGGGCACAGCACTTAATATATTTGGCAGATTGAAGTACCAAAATTAAGAGGACCACTTATCCATGGTTTGTCATCTTGCTTACCATAAGATTTCATTAGTTTCAAGAATTTCATTATGCGTACATTGTGTTTTGGTTCAATTCCTTTACGGTCTATTAGAAAATGTTTATCACTGAATAATCATATGATCAACAGTTATAGAAATTGGTACCTTTTTCATCAACAGTTATTTATATGTAAACAAATAAAAAACGGTAGGAATTAAAAATCGATAATATGTGTCAATAAGTGAAATAGTATTGGATACTTTTAACGAGGAAATAAAATTTTTCAGAAAAATATATTTGGTACAATCATTGATTGATAAATTGTATTATATAGATATATGTGGCAAAAGCTGGAAAAAATAAATGTTCGTTACTACATATAAATTGAACATCCGGCATTTCCAATCAGGCACAATATACGCGAGACTACTAGAGGTAAAAGTCGCATATCTTGCTTTCAATGTGTATCCATTGTGGTTTGATCCTCACTTGTCAGTTTGCCGTCGTATTCTGATGATGAACATGGAAGATCGAAACGCGTCAGTACGTTTATCTGATGGACGTTTTGTTATGTTGTTCGACGACTGGTTAAATAAGATTAGATTGCTGTTTACTTGAAGCTAGCAAACCTGATTTGAATAAATATTCAGCATTTGTCATTCTGCCGTAAGTGGTATTATTATGGGCTTTTTGGCACAACGATCCATATGAAGATAGAATTACAGGCAAATATTTCAATATTTATTTTAAATCGACATTTTTCTGCATGTTTTAGCTCGAATTCTGGTAGTCAGACAGATACTATCTAGTTTATTTAAAAGCAAGTTCAAGTTAAAACTTAATTTACATAAATTGCTTTTCATGTTTGCATGATCTCCGAGTTCTTAAATCATGGCTCAGGTGCAAAGAGGTGAATTCAAGGCAGCCACCATATTTCAGGTGTTACCGTAAATCGGTATACATTCCAAATGACACCAGTTTTATTTGGTAAGAATAAAGTGTCTATTTCTTTCTGTACTGACACATCAACGTAGAACCTACAAAAACAGCTGCTTTGCTAATACCTTTGAGGATATGAGCCTCATCAAACTATTTATCAACCCGTTTATCGTGATGAATTGGTCAGCCAAATATATCTCGGTTGGTCCCATCCATCGGTTTTATTTACGAGTCTGCGTAGAGAATTCGAACCCACAACCCTAAACCATGGAACCCATGTATTCCATGCTATTTTTAATTCTATGTAAATTTATGTTTTGTCAGAATTTATTTCAGAAGGCCACATGCTTCGATAACATTAGTCCCACCTTTCCAACTAGCTATCCACCATCTGTCTTTAAAATTCAGACACTTCGCTAGTTGGAGAATTTAAACTTAATTAAGGCCTTCATACATAGCATTTTAAAGAAGAACTTGCCTGAACTATTTAAATTTAATTTTCTGCTGATTTTATTAAGCCAAGAATGTTGGTAACTAAAGTTATGAAAATGTACTGATACCTCGTCTGTAACTCTAGTCGTGGTACAGTATAATTGCTTCATTTTTGAATTTCTGCTGTAATTTTTAAGGTATCGATATGTATTTCATTCTATCTCTATCACAATCAGCCCACGTCAGTTCAATTTCGTTTGCAGTAAAACTACCTTTTTGACTGATATCTTACACTATTTCCTTAATAAAAATCCTAATGAAAAAGAACATTGCCTGTTATTGGAAATAGTTGAAATACAAACCAGACAATTGTAGATCAACGTAAGCAGCAATATTATATATTCTTTAATTAAGGTCAAATCTTGCATATCCAGATTTTATAAGGCTAATGTCCATGTGTATATATATATATATATATATATATATATATATGTAAATTTCATTCTATAATTGCGAGCCACTCTACAAAAAATATACGCTTAATCTATATATATTTATATATTTTTAAAAACGTAAATGTATTTATATTTGAAGGTGATGCATGAAAAGATTGGACGTTCCACGCGCACATCCACACACCCTATATATATATATATATATATATATATATATTTATATTTATATATATATATAAAAATAATAACCTGACCAATAGTTTGCCTGCTGTGCTGACTTAATTAATCTGCCAAGATTTCTGAATATAGTTCTCCCAATTATACGGTTTGGCTTAACAAATGCGCGATTTATCTGAAGAAAAATTAAATGACATATCAGCTGAGCAAATGGCCGAATTAACTTGTGTCTAAAGGAATGTCTATATAACTGTCAATCACTCAATTAATCGATCGTTTTATCATAGAATGTATCGATAAATCAAATAATTTTTCAGTCAATAAACCGATATTTATGGTAAACAACGATTCAACCAATGTCTCAATCGATCAATGGGACATTCAATCATATTTCTCATTCAACAATCAACGATTGTGCGCGTGGTGGTAGCAAATCTTTAAGATATGTTCGCGAGCTTGAAGTAAACCAGTCGTCGAACAGCTACCGTCAGTCACAGGTACTGACGGGTTTCAACCTTCCATGATGATCATCATAGAAATTGTGCAGTCGGCATTTTCAGACAAGTACAATGTATACGAGACTACTAGAAGTGAGAACCGCATGTCTATATTTGCCTTCCATATATATGAATTGGGGTTTGATTCTCGCTAGTCAGTTTACTGTCGTTCTCTGATGGTGATCATAGAAGGTCGACACGCGTAAGTACGTGTAACTGACGGTAGTTTTTCTATGTTGTTCAACGACTGGTTAAATACTGAGGATTGGTGTTTAATTCTAAGCTCTGCAAATTAATTCTAGTAGAATCATTACCACTACTCGCTTGTCAACGTGTTCAACGTTTTAATAATATATATATATATATATATATATATATATATATATATATATATATATATACATATATATATATATATGCATTGCGGTTTGATCCTCGCTAGTCAATGCTCCGTCGTACTCTGATGATGTTCATGGAAGATCGAAACGCATCAGTAGGTGTGACTGTGACTTGGTAGGATTTGCTATGGTATTCGACGATTGGTTAAAAAAAATTTTTTCGTTTCAGAGGAAAAATAATCGAAATAATGATTATCGCCCAACCCAAATGAAAAGTTAATCCTAAATCAATACGCCCGACGATAATTAAACTCTTACGAGCATTAGCTTTATTCATGAAATATAGAATCATCAAACGATTCAGTCTGGCATGCCAAATGTTCCATTATATTTAGGTGTATGTATAGAGATAAACCCAATTTAATGAACCCGGGTAATCAATACAAAAAAAAAGTTAGGGTAGTGTGGAACTTTCAACAATTTGGCAGCATAACTATAAAATTTTTTGCATCATAACTAGTTGCCATGGAAACCATAATGTGTAGGCGCAGATGATTGTTGCTGATTACAAAGTAACAGAAACTGGGCAGTACCGTTAATATCTAATTCAGTATTACTTTATTTTTTATATTGGAAAGTTGAAATTGCCAAAAATATTTTCTACAGAAAGAACGATGTAACTACCACTTTGCCACCACCAATTATAGTATTGCCTTGTTCACGGACGTAATAATTATAAGGATAGAATTGCTAATTTATAGACAGTTAGGCTAATTAAATCCTGTGAAGTAAGACACATTGCGCAGTTTATAATCGATTTTAGCCGTGTTATAGCGAAGTTTGTTCTATCGAAAACATAAAATGTCAATTGAGGTCTGTGCACCATAAATCTGATACATGAATTAAAGCCTTAGAAAATTTATTTCCCAGAATATATTCCAACCGCGAACAAAGCTATTTTTTAAACATGGGAAAACTATTATCCTAAGCGCAGGTTAAGCTAAACCAAATGGAATATCACCTATCCTCTTTTGTTTTAATTAATGTAATAGAAAAATGAAAGAAATATCCGCTTAACTTCAAACTAACATTGGTAACTTTAGTTAAATTTCTAAGTTCATGGTGTAGGTGAGAGTTATCAAGACTTAAAGAACTTGATGTTGACTAGTTTACTTGAAAACAGTGCACCTATTTGATTGACTACTTATGTTAAATGTTCAATAAATGTCAATATGTTGGTTGGGAATTTTGGAAAATGCAAATAAAAATGTATCTGTTCAAAATAACTAATCGATGAATACTTGGTGATTCAATATAACATTAATCTCGTTTTATGCTGGCTACGTTTGCAATGAACATAATATTTTTCATGGTTATTATCATTACGGCCAAGGCTTCAGCGCGGGTTTTCGCGCGCTTTGTGCAAACATATTATTCTTTAAACCAAGTTTACCTGCTTGAAGTTAAGACAAAATCCATTTTATCGAACTCAGCTCGTTGAACAACATAGAAAAACTACGGCCAGTCGCACGTTATTTGTCGGAATCTGTCGTGTGCGAATAGCGTGCAAACATTTCATTGGGCAAGGGTTTGTTAACTTGCATAAAACAGTAAGATTTTAGTTAAAAGCTCTCTTATATGATGTGCAAATGACTTAAGAATTCCGTCCGCTACGAATAATCTGATATCTAATCGATTTGCTCCTTCATAAATGTAATAACTTCGTGGGACTGCCTATGTGTAAAATAAATATTGTACAAACAGATAATATAATCGTGGAAAATCTGTATTTGGTCATTTAATAAATAGATTTTAATTTAGGCTTACCAGAATATAAAAACATATAAAATGAACACAGCTTAAATTGAATCCATATGGATTCATTCTATTGTTCTAATCTTGCCCGCGGTACACAAATTCAAACAATTTAATTTTTTGATGTTTTGAATGAGTTTAGTATATAAATTGCTTCGGAAATACAAGTGTTGCCACTATGAGCTCAATTCGTTGTGACAACTTTATTAGGTTTACAGGTAATCATTCATTGATTTTTCGGATGAGGAGAACACATTTTTGAACGAAGTTTGGTGATAGAAATAAAAGCCCATACCAGGTTATTCAAAGATTCAAACAACACGGCGACGTATGATATGTCTCGACTTGGCTTCCCATGATCGGCGCGACGTCAGGCCAACCAACGAAGGTCAAACAACAATTGATAGACGTGTGGGGAAAGCGGAAATAAATTTTGATTCGACTTTAAAGAAGTTGTCAAGCCAAAAGTTCCAGCCAGGTACTTGAAGAGTTTCCAAAGTAAACGAAACCGGTTTATTGGATGTATTGCTTTTACTAACAAGTACAATGCTTAATATATACCGAAAACTGCATATATAATGGTATTGGAGGTTATATCAAACCCGCTACTTTGATTTAAGTAACTGTTATCACAGCCCGCGTAACCAATATTCGTTTAATTTAACTAAGTGTTCAATTCATTACCACTTGTCTAGGTAATGTTACTGTTATATACTGTGAGATTTAGACTAGCTAGTTGATAATTTAGGTCTAGAAAAATGCCATATAGGCTCCTCCTGAAGGAAAGGTTAACCAAGAAGCATTAGTTAGTGTGTAAATGAAAATTTTGTGTTGCGTGTAACAAGTTTGTTCATTGGTTAGATTCAAAAACTAAGAAGCAGATATTCCCAGATTCAAACCCTGGCCGCGGCAAATTCTAGGCAGTACATGAATAGTTTCCAAAGAGCACGAAATTGATCCATTGGATGTAATGAC
>JAQBSW010012476.1:0-16684 GCA_029291075.1 Eudiplozoon nipponicum
TTAGATAGCTACCCCGCTAAATACCACTACATAAATGGTGCCCCGTTTCGTCGAACTCACTGCCAGCAAAGAATTAATAAACATCAAGATTTTGAGAACTTCAAGCACTTTGGATGAATGCCACGAAGGAAAGCAAATACTAAGACCTATATCACAAAAAACACCCTCTCGAGATCCCAATGCACGAAGACAGCCGCACGATGACGGGTGAGGACGATGTTACACTGCCATCTATTTTTGACAACACTCAAACACATAAGATGACGTCCACTTCAGGAAATGTAGGAAGCCCGGTGGTGAGCCCAGTGACAGGCTGCACCAACACATGGACACAGTACAAAATATGCCAATTAAATCCAGACAACCCTGACGAGTGGTTCGACGATGTTACTTTATTGGCCAAGGTCTCCAATATAACAGACAAGGGCTCAATATTTTTACTTACTTTACTTTACTTTACTGCGGCTGACTCCTTTTGGAGTATAAGCCGGCTCCATTCATGGAGGGGGCTTGGGAAACGATCCCAATGTCTTTCAGACGCGGACTAAAAGATATTCTGCATCAATACACTGAGGGCACATGTGCGCAACCATGGCAGAGCCTGCAACGCGCCGTCAAGCAGCGCTTGACACCAGATGGAGAAGACAGGCTTACAGAATTAATGAGCCAGATGTCCCTAGGTAGCCGCACGCCTTCTGAGCTTTTTAGAGAGATGGAGCAGAAAGCCTTGGAATTCAACCTGTCCAAGGAAATCGTAATGCGACTTTTCATACAGAGGCTCCCGCCGGCGCTCCAAGAGATGGCAACGTTCCTGCGCAAATCCGTCGAAGTACAAGACGACGTTCTACCAGCACGTCTAGACAAGTGGTGAAAGAAACACCACTACAGCTCACCTGCCCCAGGGAAAGATTACATCTCCTCATGACTGTCCGAATCACAATCCACCGCATAATCAGCCGGAACAAATGTCACGAATGAACGCCTCACCAGCTTGCTAAAGAATCTCGCCGTCAGTCCAAATTTAGCCTCAGTCGATACCGTTCATAATAGACGCGTCCAGAGCAGGCGTGACCAGCGTCGACCACCGTCCCGGAATAGCGCCAGGAGGTCGACGTCGAGGGGCCGGGCCACAGTTCCACAGTTACCGGCGGAGTGGTGTCCGAATCACCGCAGCTATGGCCACTCCACACGCTATTGCATCAAAAACGGCTGCATATTTCGCGCACAGACGCGACGTTCAAGTGGGCGCGGTCACCCTCAACAACTCAGGAGGATCTGCTTATGGAAGGTTTGGAAAACTGCTGGGATCAGCCCCCTCTGCGGCAGTAGAGGCTGATGACTCCAAGATCGTTGGCCGCTCCACGTCTGATAGCTCGAAGCACTTGCTTTTGCGGTAGAGCGCAATCAAACTTTTTGTATTTACAGTGACGGCTTCAGCCAAGTCATTCTTCAAACGCCCAAATGCCAGCAACCAGTCTCATCGTCTGTTGCCACTATAAACATCCTTTCTCATTCGTGACGCAAACTCTGGCGAATTATTTATCATAGACACTGGATCAGATGTAAGTTTACTACGCCACAATTATTTCTAAACTACCCGCCCAGTCGACACCAGCAATCTGACCTGCGCCAATGGCTCCAATATAGCGACGTTTGGAGTACGAGTGCACACAATCTCATCCTTCAACTCAAAAAGATGTTTCAAGTATCCTTTCATCATTGCCAATACGACAAGAAACATCATTGGACTCGACTTTCTCGAACACTTCGACCTTACCATTCGTCCAAGAACACGACAGTTTCGCACTGCAGACAATCAGTTGCTTTCATCAGCGCTAAAACATACGACTCGCGCCGATGCAGTCTCATCCATACATCTAATTCCTCCAGTATCTCATGTACTGCAACTGGACGATGTTCTGAAACGTCATGAAGAAATTTTCAAACCTACCTTCTTCATGCCCGATCTCAAGAGGAAGCGTGCCATCGCAGCCCATCGTATCATCTTATCGAAACCACTTCCTCATCCTCCACGAGCACGTCCATTGGCACCACACAAACCTAAGGCCGCCAAGCAAGAATTCGCCATGCTACGTCAACAAGGCATCTGTACACGATCCAGCTCACCTTTTGCGTCGCATGTGGTAGTAGTACCAAATAGTGAACCAGCAACATTCAGGGTGTAAGGGGATTATCGCATTCTCAATTCTTGCACACAATCTGATTCGTACATGCCGCCAAATCCAGCTGACCTACTTAGATCAGCTGTCGGTCATGCTGTGTATTCAAAACTCGACCTAGTAAAAGCCTACTATCAAGTACCGATAGACAAAGACTCCGTATCATATACTGCACTCAGATTCACCGGAGGTGACACTCACGTATATCATTATATGCCTTTCGGTATCAAGAATGCTTCTCAAACTTTTCTACGTGTTATGGACGTAATAATAGATGGTCTACTATTTGTAATTCTATATTTCGACGACATCCTGGTATTCTTCAACTCAATGTCCGAACATATAAAGCATATTGATATTCTACTCACACGTCTAGCAGACTATGGCCTCCGACTTCATGGCATCAAATGCGTCTTTGCACAGAAATCAATAGAATCCCTCGGTCATCAAATTTTCAAAAAAGGCATGACACCTATATCTGTTAAGGTTCGTGCTATTCAAGATCTACAGCCTCCAACCACCGTTCGAGCATTACGACGGTTCTTGGGCAAGATGAACTACTATTCTTGATTCTTACCTTGCCTTACCAAGATTGTGGCACCTCTTCAGAAATATCTCGTGCCAGAAAGCCGTTTTGTCAAGAAATCACAACTGATTCAGCTCAGCATGGACGACAAGCAGGCTTACGAGGATGCCAAAAAGGCCTTATGCAAAGCAACCATGCTACATTCTCCTGATTGGTCTCAACCTTTTAAATTTATCACTGACCCATCCAACGTTGCCATAGGCGCAGTACTGCAACAGTTCGTCAATGACACACACCGGCCTATCGCCTTCTACTCGTAAAAACTACAACCTCGCGAGACGCGATATTAGGAAAAGAGTTACTCGCAATCCACCGGTCGAACGTATACTTCCACACCTATCTGGATGGCCGAAAGTTCAAGATCTACACAGATTATCTTCCTGTACTCCCAATACTCAGAGGAATGATAGAGTATTTATATTCCCGACGTGTCAACTCACAACTTACACGAATACACGACTATGAATATGAAGTCACTCATGTCAAAGGATCAGAAAACGTGGTCGCGGACTCCCTAAGCCGTCCTGCAGAACTCTGTGCTTCTATCCTGTGTCATTCCCCTATAAGCACTCAGGAATTGCAAGCAGCTCAGCAAGACGATCCATCACTTCGGACATTTGATGTCAATCGCCTGAAAACATTTGATTATGATGGAACTCTGCTGCAGTGTGAAATAACTGGCGTGGACCCTCGGCCATTTATACCTGAAGAACTCCGGCTCAAGATCTTCGAGGTTTAACATTCAATGAGCCACCCATCTGGCGAAGCCTCAGTGGAAATTTTATCCAGAACGTATTTTTGGCCTGGAATGCGGCGAGATGTCAATAAGTGGTCCAAACAATGTCTAGAATGTCAGAAATGCAAAGTGACGGGACACACCAAAACGGCGCCACAAGTCATCCAAGTGGCCAAAGTCCGGTTCACGCACATACACGTTGATCTGGTAACCTTACCTGCCGTGAAAAATATGCGTTATCTACTGTCAATACTGGATCGCTCCACTCGATGGTATGAGGCCATAGCACTGTCTGACATGAAGCAAGACAGTCAGTTATGCTTTAGAGCTCAATTGGTTTGCTCGGTTTGGTGCTCCAGCTGAAGTGACAACCGATCGTGGCGCACAGTTCCTCGGCAAAGAGTTCGCAGCCCTACTGAAATACTATGGTGTCAAACACTCCGTGACCGCGGCTCGCAATCCGAGAGCAAATGGTTTCGTCGAAAGGCCACACCGGGAACTAAAATCGGCGCCCAAGGCTAGCCCAGAAGAAAATTGGCTTGCGGCTTTACCGAAAGTACTCCTATAAATGCGTATAAGACCTCGTGAGCCAATCAAAGGTAGGTCCGCTGAAATAGTATTTGGCGAATGTATACGTCTGCCTGGCGAACTAGTCCGATCACGTTCTGTAACTGCGATAACGATGAACGATCCGGCATTTCTGTTTCCACTTCGCAGTTACCTACAGTATAACGCTCAGAATCGGCCGATCTGTCCTACACGTCAGCAACATGGTCCAATTTATAAACGCAAAGATTTTGATAGCTGCAAATGGTTCTTCGTCAACAATGATATGGATAACAGGATTCTAGCCAAACCGAAGCGCGGTCCTTATCGTGTGTTAGATCGACGTCAGAATTACATCATTTTGGAGATTAATGGGAAAGCTGAAGCTGTCTCCAAACACAGACTATCCCCGGCCGACGTTGATCCAAATGACCCGCTGTTCCGCGATGTTGACCTATCAGGCGGTGAAGAAACGATAACTCCACCTCCAGACAGTTTTGCTGACTACGGACTGACGCCCGACATCTCATCAACAACCGAGCCACCTGACGCCGTCACGCCGCCGCGAGATATAGAGGAACCAGAATCAGTGTTGACAGAGCCAACATCAGTTGTTACACGGTACGGCAGAGCAATAACACCTCCTGTAAGGTTAGCCCCCTTCATTGTGTACTAATTTTCATTGTCGTTGGGGATGTATGTAACACGCGGCTCCGCGTTACAACCCAACGATGTTCAATTTTGACAAATATGGTGCTCTTTAAGGTCAAATAATCTAACTCTGTTCTTACACAATATTTCTCTTAACTGTGATTTTAGAAACAATCTACGTTAGTTTCAAGCAGTTTTAATTGAGATTTCTTGATCTGCAAATTTATTTGTAATTAATAGGGTTATTTATTAAATATACACTCACCGCGCGCAATACGCAAGGAACATGCGGTGAATTATAGTGTCACAACGGATTTATTTCGGTCAGTTGGATTATTCGCAGTTTATGAAAGGGATTTACTGTTCGCATTTATCTATACCTATCCGAATTTCGGAGTACAATGGATTATTATAATTACATAAGTTAAAACCATAGCAAACAGTGGATTAATTATTTGTGATGTTTTTTTCATTGAATTTTTTACGCGATTTTATTCTATCCATCATCAGTGACAACATTTACCAGTGACTTTATTTATATCATCATTTATTTTCAATCGGTTAAATTTATTCATCACAATTCAGACGTTTTATTGAATGGATTGTACTTGTGTTGACAGAATATCGTTTTGCTGCCGTCTAGAGCACGGACAGTTTTGTTTAAATGAATTTTCCATGA
Source organism: Eudiplozoon nipponicum (assembly GCA_029291075.1). Taxonomy (NCBI): domain Eukaryota; kingdom Metazoa; phylum Platyhelminthes; class Monogenea; order Mazocraeidea; family Diplozoidae; genus Eudiplozoon; species Eudiplozoon nipponicum. The sequence goes on from JAQBSW010012476.1 coordinate 5,379, forward strand.
ATCATTGTGTACAATACATATGTGATCATTCGACTTAGCCTTCTCACAACACCCATCGGGAAAAGGTCGAGGATTGATCATAAGCACGGATCTCAACAGCAGCTACCAGTTATTTGTAGGAAGGGTAAAACATCACGAACTAGATAGCTATCCTGCTAAATACCCCTACAGTATATCTTCTGAACTTATGACATTAAAGTTCATCTGTCCAAATTTGCGGAATGCTTTAGGCTAGATTTGCACAGATTATTGAGAACGAATCTTTTTTGCACCTTTGCAGATCAAAGATCCGAGTTAGAAGCGTCTTGCGCCATCGACCGGTGTAGAGGTTCCATAACTATTAGTAACTGAGAACCCCATAGATGTCGAGTCGTTTTCAGTCTTTATATATCCATTTGAATCTGATAAGCTAGAATTCTCATTCATATCTATTAAATTCATGCCTGCTATATCTTGAGCTAATTTGTTTGTGTCCTCAATCTTAAGATTAGCTTCTACGCTGATCGTACTTAATTATTAATTTGATAACCTAGTGTTATGCAAACGGACTGTGTACTTCTTACGTAGCAAAACACGCGATCAAATAACCTGAAAAGAAATAAGACGTGAAAAACTGAATTATTAAATTACCTGTTCCAGAATGTCCCCAATATGTACGATTCAAATGACAAAATAATAGCAGGTGTATATTGTGAAAATCGTGTAATTATAAACGTAAATTGGAAAAAAGAAACAAAAGCAGCTTGCTGAGTAAAGTCAGGCCAGTCAGGTACTGATTACCAAAACTGAAATTACGCCAAATTCAAAAGTTTATATACTGTCAAGTATTTAAACAAAGAATGTTCTAGAAATTAAACGAATAATTACTTTTTAATTAAAGTCGTTTCATTCAGCCAAGGTGGTTAAAATTTAACAATATATGTCATTTTATTTTTGTCGGAGGAAATATTTACCTCTACACCGGTACAAAAATGCGTTTAGGTAGAAACAATCCTCTCCTGCAAAACCTAAGGCTACTTTAGATAAATTGACAAAAATATTGGGGGAAGACAACTTTAGCCCGTAGAAAATTTGTCGAGCAGCCCCATCACACTTAGCTTCAAAATTGAACAAAGCATATAGTGTTTGAGTAGAGTTACATGAGCTAAATTCAGTGACGAAAATATACGTATCCAATTCCAATAATAATACATTTCTACAACAAAATTATCAGCAGCAAATTTTTACCAGTGATGGACTTAAGATAGGCGTACCATTAAATTATCATAACACCAAAAGTTATAGAAATGATTGTGGTCATCTTTCTTTTCGTGTTTTAGTAACTTTACCTGCGTTTTTAATTCAGTGCGCCACTCAGAACTATTCAAAGAAAATAGACAAACTGCGAGCAGAAACATCTGGAGCCACGCATACACGAGACTAGCAATTCGACATCCGACTATGTTCTATTACTGGTTCAGGGACAATTTATTCATATTTTACTTCATGAGTGTCAGCTTAACAAAACTGATTAAACCACAAACCACCAGGTTAAAGTGCTTGCCACTGTTCACTTCATTTCCTATAATAGAAATTGCATGACTGTCACAATTATAATAAATGGATTTCGGGTAACAAATTCTGACAAAACTCTAAACGTCGAGTTATCAATCGTTCTAAATGTCATTAGAATAAAATTATCGGCTTAGAAATAATATGTCGGAACAATTTCCAATGACATCGACGTGTTTAGCTAGTGTTTACAACGACATTATTAACGTTACGTGAGTAAACGTTTTTATTTATAAAACAACTATTATCTAAATGTAATTGAATGGACAAGAGTATTAACAGTTAAATAATGTTTGTTGTGGAAAACTAATATATATGCAAGTATGTATTAGGCGTTGCGAACCTAGTAACAAATTAATTCAGTTTTGAACAGAAGGATAAACCAAAGGCAGCATGAACGGAAAGTATAATCTCATGCACATTCGTTTCGTGCTTACTGGCGACTCATCAGTAGGAGCCGGTATTACGCCCTTTAACCACCATATATTTGGTAGAAGAATGTAGAATAATAGGACGGTACAATCTCCTAGACGAATGTGTAAACCTGCAAAAGTGAAGCTAACATCATATAGTATATATATTATATAGTGTGAGTTAGCGTTGAAGTCGCATTGTCGTAGACTATATGATGTTGGCTTCACTATTGCAGGTTTACACATTCGTCTAGGAGATTGTACCGTCCTATTATCCTACATTCTTCACCCAAATATATAATGGTTAAAAGGCGTAATACCGGCTCCTACTGATGAGTCGCCAGTAAGCACGAAACGAATGTGCATGAGATTATACTTTCCGTTCATGCTGCCTTTGGTTTATCCTTCAGGTCACAACTGAACTAATTTGTTACTAGGTTCGCAACGCCTAATACATACTAACAGTATTAACAGTTGGTTCCATTCCTGCAGAGGAAGTCACTAAGAGTATTATCTCTTATGTATAGCTCATTACAGTTTTCCAAGTGCAATTCTTATAGATAGACACACTATCGTTTGTGCGATGCGATATGCCATATTTTAGCCTACAATTGTGCAGCAAGTATAACCAGTTATTTGACATTTCACTATTCATGCTGTAAGGATCAAGATGACATGTATAACTAGAATGCTTTTGTCTTCTATATGTAATTACCTTATTTTTGTGTCCTATTCTCATGTGTCTAAATTGGCAACGTTTGATTCTCATTTGAACGAAAATGGACTTTATATTGTTTGCCTAGCAATTTATAAGTGACACATTGAGTAATAATATTAAGTAGCAAACAACATTATACCATTGTAGGAGGTATTGTGGATATTGTTAGAATTTTTGCGGGGTAGCTGTTTATTTAGCGATGCTATGCCATTCCTACATATGCCTGGTAGCGGTCGTCTGATAAAATTAGTTTCGTGGGCCATGCTCATTATTAATATCAGACCTCTTTCCTATTGGTAATGTGAGAAGGCTAAGTCGAATTAGCATACGTGTATTGTAACCAATGTTGCAAAATAAAGTAAAATTCACTGTTAGTCAAAATTTACCGCGCTCTAGACGGGAACAAAATAAAATATTGTCAAAACAAGTTAATATCTAGGCACAAATGCAAAGTCATAATAAACACAATAAATAAATCCAGAATGTCTTAGCAGAACAGTTGGTGATTATGTATAAATGACTGAAAAACACACAAAATATATGTCCAGAATGTCTTAGCTGAACTGTGATAAATGATTGAAAAACACACAATATATTAATCCAGAATGTCTTATCTGAACTGTTAGTATTCTTATAAATGATTGAGAAACACACAAAATGGAAATCCAGAATGTCTTAGCTGAACTGTTTGTTTCCGGATAAATGATTGAGAAACATACAAAATATAACTCATGACTTTGAGCGTTAAATCACATAAATCCACTGCATGTTACCGGCGTATTGCACGTGGGTGTGTATTATTATTAAACAAAACCCTATTTATTACAAATAAAATAGCAGCTCAAGAAATCTGAATTAAAAAAGCTTGAAACTAAAAGAGATTGATTTTAAAATCACAGTTAAGAGAATGATTGTCTAAAACCAGAATTCGTATATGCGACCCTAAGGAAAACCGGATCTGTAACGCGGAGCCATGCGTTACACCATATTTAGTTAGTATTTATCTTTAAATTCCACGCAAATACCATGGCAACTGACGACCATTGTATACTGTTTACATTGTTCTTATTCGATTTCCTCTCATTACCGATAATAAATTTCTCCTAGGAAATACAAAATGGAATCTACCATCGTTTATGGCAAACCATTTTGATATTTTACATAGCGGCTTTCATTTGTTTTACGTGGTATTCCAGACTACTACGACTAACGATTAATATAACAATAAATTCTGAATATTTTTCATCAAATAATTAATTCGGCAATAAATGAGTGTCCAACGGCCAAGCTTTTAAACTTATTAATATATTTTTATTCTGAATCTATTGATAGGTACTCAACCAGTTATATAAACAAATTTGAATCTTTATACAATTTATTATTTTGACTACAGGTGCCAATAGCCATCACAATAGCGGGTCCCTCAGTTTGCCATTAATTGTATCTTTATGACACCATTAACATAGTCTAAAATCGTCATTGAGACCACAAACAGAAAAATTTCTGATATTTTATTTCCAGCTATTCTACTTATTTCCCCACATAAGTACACCAAGATCATTTGTTTTAGAATTATACAAACTGAGAAGTATCGCTATATCAGAGTATCATCAAGCAACTCCGTCACAGACAAGATACCAGGAAAAACAGCAAGGCTGACAGGACTTTAAAATAGCCTCCTCCTCTCCTTTCCATACGCACTTAATGTGTTTTCCATTATGTACTCAATTACAGACCTCCTCAGGGCTCCTTTGAGTTTAACTCTCTCCTCAGGTTTCATTGTATAATGTTTGCTACTTTTACGGCTCAAATTAATTTCCCGGCATTTTGAAAGTAAATAAATTTAAAATAAAATACACTGGACTAATAAGAACGCGCGCTTACGTAGACTAATAACGTTCGACTTCGGATCTATATAAGCACGATGCGATTGCTACGCAACACACCCTGTTCTGTTCGCTACCTAAGATTGCTGTTGCTTTCGCGGATTTCGTTTTGATATATTTCTTATAAGGAATTTGCGTTTGCGTATTGCTGCCATTGTTCATGGTGATAACGTAATTGACGATTGCGGGACAATTGATAGCATTCATAGGTCATTTAAATCTTGACTCCTTTACATATTCAGGTGCACAGATTGTCTTTTATTTGATTGGTGGTTTTTCACTGGTCTTGCGACTCTGAAGCTGTCTTTACAGTACTTGTACCGCAATGTTTATAACAAAGATTTGCCTTCTTGGATATCCTGACTAACTTTGCTGGCGGTCTTACATGCGTTTAACACGCTGTACTACTAACTCGGCTAGTTGTCAGTTATGCCAATCTTTTTGTTGCTGTACATTCAGACATAGGAATCAATCATTTATTAATCAGATTACTAAGTGTGACAACTATCTCTGTGTTACTGAAAACTATCAGCAAGACTAGTCAACTCCCTCGAATAGAAAATATCGCATCCTGCTTCGTCAACTCAATGTGTTCAACTTGCATATGCTTAAATTATGACTATCCCACAAACAGCACACAACGAGCCGGTGTCTAGAAGGACTTCCTAACATCCGCACTCTGATAAGACACACAAACACTTGCGGCATTTTTCAGTTAATATCTCAATATCTCTATTACGGAGCACTGACAATATTGCTCTCTACATTCAATTTTTATCTTATTAGTAACGTCACACAGCACTTCAGTTGGAGCCTTACTGTATAATTTCGCTAATGGCTACACTATCAAAAATTGCTACGCAACAATATTGTAACGGCTCAGACCAATTCGCCGACATATTGCCTAAATGAAATTCAAATATTCTTTACGCAGCGCAATTCAGAACAAGCAAAATTTTCAGTTAACCAATGGCGTGCGAGCTTTTGCTTGCAAAGCACGGTGCATGTATCATGCTTATCATTTAGTACATTTGATATCTCCTGCTGGGCACCACGCGTGTTTGCTGATTCACAGCATATTTGATTGTTTACCTACGCTGACTTCTGGACTTGCGTCACTCTGTGTCACCAAGTCACTTGGATTTCAGCCACGCCAATCTTGTTGCTGCACAATTAGTCATATGGATCCATTATCTATTTATTGGACTTCTACATGTGTCAGCCACCACGGTGTTAATCGCAGATCTTCAACAAGACAATTCTGAGTATTCACACAGCAACACCACAACGAAGGAACACCAGCCAGTCAACCAAAGCCGGCCTCAAGTGTCTAAAAGTACTTCTAGAGACTACAACACAACAAACTAAGTGGGCAGTTGCCGGAGTATGCAATTCCGTTTCTAATAAGGGCCATCAACAGTACTTGTCTCTCATTAACTGCGGATCTTAACTTTTTTGTAACGTCGCACGGCATTTACTTGAAAACAAATTGGTGACCGCATTAGGATACTGAGAACAGTACTGTTTTTGACTTGTTTTACATCACAAAACGTTTGGCATAAGTAGAATAGAATAGAATGGAATAGTATATCTTTATTTGGATTCAAACCACACATGTTCCATCAAATAAGAATATTAGAAAATGTACAATATAAAAAAGATATCACATCACATAAATATGTGTAATTAGTCTCAGGTAGATAAGTAAATATCACTAGTTGTACTGTACAATATATCAACATCAGAAAGTTCGGCTGCACAAAGTAATAGATTCTTCATAAAAAATAGAAAAAATTTAGGTATAATTCGAATGCAACATTATGCAATAAAATGAGAACCATGACTAGCAACTTATTTTATGTATTTTTGACTAACATGATGATATAATGCATAACATTTCAATTTTAATAATAAAAAATTTGGAGATAAAAATCTAAAGAAGTTATGCTGCTGATAACAATTATCCTTGTCTTTTATTCAACTACGAGAAAGTATTATCATAATCAAAATTAAAAATATCAGCATGATTGTAGACTTTTTCTAATTCAGTAGATAAAAATTTTAAAGACACCTAAGGTAGAGGCGTTTCTCTGAGCCCCTTTCGCAATTGATTGTAAATTTTGTAAATTTTTGAAAAAGAGAATAACTTGCTCGCAGCATTCCCCACCAAAGGAGGAGATATTGCCAAATGTCCAGATCTAGTTCCAACTTTATGACTCTTTCTTATCGGAGTCATATAGGCACCAGTCCACTGGTTCAAATGGAAAACTTTGATACAATAGCACATCCTCCGAAACCACAAAGATTGCAATGACACAAACTGTAATCTAGAGGCGTATATAATGCAGGAGATAGGACTAATTTGTTTCACAACTTTTCTCTGTACAGCTTCTATCTTATTGGACAAACCCTTTTTTAATGGATTCCAAGTAGCGGCAGCATATTCTAGTATCGGTCTAATCCATATTATATACATTTTAAGTTTTATGTCATTCGATAAGATATTTTGATTTGTTAGTGCTTATCTTTTCTTGGCACTGCCTACTATCCTTTCAATATGTCTCTCAGCAGAAGCTGTACATTGATTAGTTAGGCCTAAATCCTTTATTTCTTACATAAGTTTAATCTCAAACACATCATTAATCACAGCATCATGAAAATAAACATAATGAAAGTCTGTTCTGTTACCTATTTTTAAAGCTCTCGTCTTTTTATTGTTTATTCTCAGCCCTAGTGTAATTAAATAGCTACTCAAATCATACAAATCTAATGTTACATTATTTTTGGAGAATTCGACATTTTTTGGATCTATTGGAAAGATTATTTTTAAATCATCTGCGAATTAGCAAACTCGACCGTTAAGGATCTTAGTTTCCAAATGTGCAAATACGATTTTAAATAAAATTAGCCCCAAACTTTATCCCTGTGGAATTCCACTTGTTAATCTTTTCGATTTTGATATCAAATCGTTTACCTGAATATTCTTTCTTTGATTACATAAATAGTATTTAAGTAATCTAAAAATATTCGGATCAATATTCAATAAACTAATTGCATTCAAAATAGCATCAAAAGATATAGAGTCAAAAGCTTTTGAGATATCTATAAACACAATAAATGCAGCTAACTTATTCTCATCTAATGTAATTACATGTTTCCACATAGAAAGCATATTAGTAGTTGTCGATCTATCTTTCGTAAATCCATGTTGACATAAATCAAAATCAGCCGGAAACATACGTTCTAAATGATCTAGTATCAATCGTTTTATTATCTTCAAAAATGAAGGGATAATAGAGATTAATCTATAATCACTGGCGCACGTTGGCTTACTTACTTTTGGCAGCGGCTTAGCTACTTTCGTTAGTATATCGATTGGTAATTTCCCATTCTTCAAAATTCTATTTATAAAATTGCAGAGCGCATTCATAAAATTTAAAGGTAATTGAAGTAGGTTATCAATCGATATACCAAGGGTATCTTTTTGTTTTTTTTATTTTATTTTTAACATTAATTCTATCAATGCATCACTGTCAATAACAAGTCCTAGATCCTGGTTTCCTGAAGGATCCGTTAGATCAATAAAATTGCTTTCCTTCTGCGGATTACATAACAAGTTGCCAAATACTTCATCCAATTCACAGAGAAATTCATAATTAGTTTTACTAACAGGTTATATAAGCTTTAATTTTTCCTTATATTTACTGTTATCTGTGAGGAGTTTTTATTCTAGTCTAGGATTACTCTTTAGTTAGCCCAATATAATTCTTTCTGATCTTTGACGGATTATCAGCAGTGATGAATTAATTTCTTTATCAATCAAATCTAACCTCATTTGTTTAATACTATTGATAAGACTACACTTCATTATATTATCTCGTTTAATTCTTAGCTTACATAATTTCCTATTGATTCGTTTCGGTATAATATCCGTAAACGTAGATGCCTGAAATATAACAGATAATAACGATTAAACAGAAGAAACAAATTCGTCAGTGTTCATGATATAAAAACTTTCATAATCAATCAGTATGCTTAACTCTCTAAAAAGATTCCAGTTGATTCTGGAACATTGCACATGTGCATTTTCAAAATTAAGTTTCTGTGTTTTGCTACTCAAGATGTTCCATTGTAAAATAATTTGATTGTGATCCAATTCTTTGAAATAGTTTACAACATCATAACTGTGTGATTTCACCGTTTCAATTTCTAAGTATACATGATCTAAGCATTGCGAACCTCTAGTTGATTCATTTATAATCTGCTTAAGATCATGATTAGAAAAAAATTGATTATTTCACAGTCATGTAACTTATTAAAGTCACCTACCACTACATTATAACCATGACAGTCAAAAATAGATTGAAAAGAATTGGTAAATGTTTGATCATCATATAAAGTAGCATACGGCGGTCTGTAAACCGCGGTTAATATCAGATTATCAATTTGTATAGATAAAAAATCAATGATAGCATTATCTTCACTAGTATGCAAAATTTTCGCCTTTAATACAGATTTACTATAAATAAGTACTCCACCTCTTTTATCCAGCGATCTGTCTTTTCTGAATAAAGAATAGTGAGGAATATCAAATTCATGGTTTTCAATATCCTTGTTAAGCCAAGTTTCAGATAATATTATAAAATCAAAATTGTTACTTATTATAAAATTACGCAGCAAAAAGTTTTTGTTCCTAACACTTCGTAATAAAGTAAACGTAGAATACAACTTATCTAAACAATTATCGACTTTTACTGATTCAGCTTTGTTGGCTTCTTTATTGTTCGTTTCCCGGGTTTTGAGGTCATACTTCTTCTCCCCCCGCTGTCCACAACATTTAGTAATGATACATCGTTTTTTGTTATTGTATCTTCTCTCGATAAATTCCTTATAATATCGTGGTCAGAAGTAGATGGCTTTCGCTCCTGGTTGTTCTTTAGCTTTTTTGCTTTTGCCAACTTTCGTTGGAGAAATGTTTTGTCACGTCCAATAAATATGCTATGAAAATTCGGATTCTCAACTTTCCTTTTATTGATGGCCTCGATCTGCAAATATTCGTTGGTCTCTTTGATAACTTTATAACCACCGGTCTTGGACGATCCGATCGTTTTCCCACCTTAAAACATTTAGCGATATAAGCATGCGTCTCATCCTTGATCAGGACGTTTAATTTCTCGATATGTTTTACATCAGCATTTTCATCAAGATTAAATAAAATTAGCTGTTCTTGTTTGCTAATCCGCGCTGATACTTCATTCGCTAATATGTTGCTTATATTGTTTATATTTATTTATATGTTTTTATACATATTTATATGTATTTTATATATTTATATAAGGTGTGAATAAATAAATATACAATACGATATTATATTTAGATATATATGTATATAGGTATAATGAATTATTTTAGTCATATGAGCATATATTCTTATGCAATTATTTCTAAGAGTTGATTAACTTCGCATTGTGCTTACGATTAGTTTTGAAAACCGTTAGTTGTCCATACTATCTCTACCTTTCTCTTTAATCTTTCACCTAAGCGTCGCTATGACAATCACACTCCTTCCATCTAAGTAACTTGCTGCTCCATATTTGAACTAATTTGTTACTATGTGCGCAATACCTCATACACCATTGTATACATTAGAGTTCCCGGCTTTAAATAAAATACAGTATATGACAGTCAGGGTTTTAGTTTTATCATTTTTAAATTTTGATTACCGTGACATAGTAGCAATACAGTTATAACAAATAAGAAAAGGTTCGATACTATCTCTCTCCCCTACAATATTCTGCATACGAGGTGAGATTATGTATACCGGGAATTTGAGATAGCTGAGATAAGAATTGGTCTGCTAATTCCAAATAGTTATATATTGAGTTTAGTTACTGAGACAAATTCTATGATTAAAACTAGTGTTGAGTCAAAAAATATATAAATAGAATGGTTTTGGAACGAGGTTACCACATTTGCTTAAATCTGCTATTGTGATCAGTGTTGTGTTGCCTGAGGATGGTGCTGGAAAGTAGGCACCGAAACGTTGCCAGTAAACAAAGATGTGATAGAACCGCATTTCCATTGGGACGAATAAAAACTCAACCCGATCAAAGACAAAACAAAATTTGAAATTGTGATCAATCGGATCTTTGTGAAACTGTCCGTGCAAAGCTACTACCCGAGTGCATTTACCATGTTTGACATTTAGCACGTTTGATATCTCCTGCTATGCACCTCGCGTGCTTGGTATCTCACAGCATATTTGAATGGTTACTTAAGCTGACTACTGGAGTAGCATCACGCTGTGTTACTAAGTCACTTGGATTTCAATCACGCAAATCTTGTTGCTGCACAACTAGTCATACGGATCGATCGTCCATTTATTGGACTTACACATGTGCCGGCCACCACGGTTTTGCCCCAAATTTTCAACAAGACAATTATGATCCCTCACACAGCAACTCACCTCTCTGGTTTCACCGCCACAACAAAGGAACACCAGCCAGTCAACCAGATCCAGCCTCAAGTTTCTAGGAGTACTTCTAGACATGACAACACAACAAACTAACTTGGCAATTAGCCGGAGTACGCAATTCCGGTTCTAATAAAGGTCACCAACAGTACTTGTCTCTGATTATCTACGACTCTTAACATTTTTGTAGCATTGCACGGCATTTAATTCCAGCCAAGGTGATAAAAATATTTTAAATATCTTTTTCTATATTCATTATTCCAAAT
>JAQBSW010012477.1:0-15000 GCA_029291075.1 Eudiplozoon nipponicum
AGTTTCCGTGATTGCAATAATTTTTTTAAAGAAAATTGGTCAAAATTAAAACAAATACATTACTTTTTAAAACGTTATTTTTCTAAATGATGACAGTCATTACCGAAAAGATACATGCTTAAACAATTATTGATTGCGCGACTGGTGGTAAAAATAATTTAAATCAAGTTTGCGAACTTAAAGTAAACACCAATCCCATTTTATTTAACCAGTCGTCGAACAACTGCCGGTAGTTTTATCTGTTGTTCGACGTCTGGTTAAATACGACGAGAAAGTTATTTACTTCAAGCCCGCAAACTTGACTTAAATAATGTCAATTGATAGCAGTCCTAGGTCGGTAAAATCTTGAATTTTGATCATTTTTAGGTGATTTGATTTTTGGCCTTGATTTACGGGTTCTCATTTGTCCCTTTTTTTAAATCTCCCATCAGCTGATTGTCTGAAAATGACGTTGGAACAAGATTTTCCATTGTTCTTTTCCCAAATTTTCGAGACCGAATTTCCAGTCTCATCTTCAGGGTTGACACAATATGCACAGGAATAAAACACAACTTGTGGCAAATTTATTCCTGTGCATATTGTGTAAACCCTGAAGATGAGACTGGAAATTCTCTCTCGGAAATTTGGGAAAAGAACAATAGGAAATCTTGTTCCAACATCATTTTCAGACAATCAGCTAATGGAAGGCTTTAAAAAGAAGGGACAAGTGAGAACCCATCAATCAATGCCCATAATCAGAGCACCTGAAAATGATCGAAAATTCAAGATTTTACCGACCTAAGAGTGCTACAAGCCCACAAGAAAAATGCGGCTCCCGGGACAGCATTGCGCAACGAGATTCATCATTTAAATAATGACACATACTTGAAAGTGAACTCGGTTATGCATCAATTATTTATGACTTTTTATAGAAAAGTATACGAGACTGTCAGACTCACCATGACGAAGTCCATTGCCTTACTAGTGGATTATGAAAAACAACTCAAATCATTTATTTTCATATGTTTATTGCTATAGATAGACGTTTTAGAAAATGAGTCCATAAACTATAACAATAAATTTAATCCACTCTAAACCTGCACTTTATTTTGCTTTGGTAGCGCTGTTACGCATTTATTTCGTTAATAAATTCGGATAAAAATTCTGCATGAATGCTAAATGCTCAACCATCTTCGTTACTTTTAAATTACAAAGTTCAGTACATCGTAACCCATAAAAATCATCACCCATGCATTTGACATGGATCACAAATCCTGCTAATCAAATTAGTTATTCATTAATTGCGTAAGTCGTAAATATTGTTCATGGTTGCCCATAAGCTTCAACGATTAACAACCATTTACTATAACGGTTTTTTAGGTGTTAAAAATTTTACACACATTAGACATTCACGTCATACTCGAATAGCGTCACGAATTACCGTGATGATTATTTAAGATTTATTAGTTTTACATACATCATCATAATAAACACCATCACTATTGCAAAAGTATCTAATTATTATCATCAGAATAACAAAAATAGTAATAAATTTTTTTTAAAGTAATAGTAGTAGCAGTGGTAGTGGTAATTTTGGTGGTAGCAGTTTGAGTAGCATAAGTAATAGTTGTAGTAGGACTAGTAGCAGCAGTAATAGTGAAAGAAGTAATTGTGGTGGTTGTAATAGTAGTAGTCGTCGTAGTGGTGTTGGTAGCAATATTAATATAAGTCGTCATCGTAATAGTAGTAGTAGTTTTGCATTTTGGTAATAGCAGTAGTAGTAGAATTTGCAGTAGTAGTAGTAATAGTGTAAACATTTCTAGTAAATCTTAAAATTTACGGTTAAACATTTTTAATGTGAACCTTAATAGTAACTATTAAAACCACGTTTGCGAGGCTGAAATAAACACCAATCCATATATATATATATACATATATATATATATCTTTCTCTATATATATATATATATATATATATTCTTCAAATCAAGTTTGCGAGCATGAAGTAAACACCAATCCCAACACTCTAACAAAAACTATCGCCATTCGCAACGACTGGTTAAACTCGTGCGTCGGTGTTTTGCCCCAAGCTTGGTTACAAAAAGCTTACCACCTACACCCACGCAATTAATTATTATTTTTAATTTGTGTTGTCTATCTTATATATATGTACTCTACATATATATATGTTGGCAGGTATAGCTAGCATCAATGCGTTGAAGAATTTAGTCCATTATTATGTGAAAGTCTTAAAGTTCTGTCCAGAATATACGAAAGACAGGGCTCGAAACTGGGCATGACAGTATCCGAGTCTTACGGCGGCAAATTCTGAAAATTACTTGAAAATTTCCAGAAAAGGATAAAACTGGTCTACTGGATGAATTAATTTTTCTACATTGTATGCTACTTTGTTTATACCGAGAAAAATATGATTTGTGTTTATATTGAGCTCGAAACCTTGGTTGAAATATTTGTTATCACTGCTCGCATAGCAAGAATAACTAATGAGATTGGAATAGATTTAGCATAGATTGTTGCACCTATCTATACATCCCTAAAATCCAAGTCCACTTTTACACAAAATAATCTAGACAAAAGCAAGTTTAAGCGAAGGCGACAACGGTAATACTGTCTCTTTGCCGCGTCATAGTCGAGAATAAACATAATAGTCAATCCTGCCAAATTCAAAGAGAGTTTTGTAGAAGAGTATTCTACCATAAATCACGATCTGATGCAATGTCGCACAGCGCCTTGAACCAGTAAATATGATACGCACATGGACCAAATCCTGGTAGACTAATTTTTTCTATAAAACCTAATTTTGTGTTGTTGAGTTCAGCTGTTTCCGTCATGTAAAAATCCATCTATCTATCTTAAAGGAACAATGATTGCGCGGGCGATAACAAAAATTACTTATAATCGAGGTTACGATCTTGATATAAAAACATGACCCATTATGTTCATACATTTGTCAGTATAAACTAAGTATTTTATAGTGTGGAAAAAGCAATTCATTCAGTAGATGTATTGGCCAGAATTTGTCGTGGGATCTATTTTCTTTCTGACGAAAATCTGGCACTTGGCAAAATGTGACAGAACCAAGGCAAATGATTTTCCCTGTTTGTTAGAGCGTATTAAATCTTTGACTATAATCAACCAAGTCTCTATAGTATATACCAAATCTGTACGTGCATATGCATTTTACCTGAGTTTAAAAGTAATATGAAATACACTCGTTACTTCATAAAAGAAAAAGTTTGAAAATACTATTCTAGCTTTTGAGAATCCCATATTCACCTTCCGTTCACATTGCGAGATTTTAAAAAATGTAACTTCCTTCATTTGTTTACAAGTTTACAAGTTTACAAACTTGTTGTCCACATCCAGATCCTCGTATTAAAACCAAATAATGATGGAAGTGATATTTGATTCCAAAACGAAATTTTTTAAATAAATAATTTATAATAAAAATCTATATTTTTAAAACTGTTTATTTTTTATATCAGTTGCGCAAATATTTGAAAACAGACAGCGGAACATATCTGATGTAAACGCATCAACATTTCTGGCCAGGAAAGATACAAACTTGCTATTAGACTTTTAAACACTGTTTGTTGCGGAGAACTAATATATATGCAAGTATTTATTATGTGTTGCGAACCTAGTAACAAATTAGTTCAGTTGTGACCAGGTTCGCAACACCTAATACTTACTTGCTATTAGACTTTTCTTAATTTCAAGTATAATACCTCAACAAATATTATTATAAGTTGAGCTAGTTGATAATTGGCTCTTTGCTTCAAAAAATTCATTAAAACCCCGACAGACCCAATAATTTATGGCGGGAGCCTACAATGCCACTTGCAGTAGTAACAGCATTTAGCAATTCTGATCTATTCATTTTTCACAGTAAAATCTATTTCTCACCGCCAACACTAGGTGATTTCGATTTAAGACAGTATTCACATTTTTGTAGGTATGATGGCTTTTCAATTTTCCTTACCTTATTTAATCTTCCGGAAAATATGATTGCTAGTCTTAAACAAATTAATACTTAGTGTGTGTCCAAAGACACGTTAAAAACAAACGACAGTCCATTATGTAATTACTATAAACAAGGTTGTAAACTTGATGTATACACCTGATTCAATAAGAACATACATTTGCCAGTATAAACTAAGAACTGTATGATGTTGAAATGGCAATTCATCCAGTAGACCGGTTTCGTCCAAATTGTGCACTCGTCACGTATTGGCCAGAAGTTGTAACGGACAGCGCTCGAACCTAATCACGTGCTCTAACCACTGAGCCACCTTGCCACTACGAAAAATACTTTATCAACACATAATTATTACATGATATATATTAGAATCCGTAGCTTTGCGTCAGATTGAGTACGTTTTGTGACGCGAGGCCTTGCCCTAAGTCTGATTTTTTTGCTGGCCAAACATACTCTATGTTGAACGGAGCCCACTAAAGTTACTTCCTTATTATCGAGGTGCATTGGTCGCCGAAGCATCATGTAATCTTCTAATAAAATGTATGCATGAATTTAACTGATAATCCCAGAAAATTTCTGAACATCTTGCTGTAATTTAATAATAATTGATTGCGCGGGTGGTGGTAACATTGATTTAAATCAAGTTTGCGAGCTTGAAGTAAACACCAATCCCATTGTATTTAACCAGTCATAGTCTTGTTATGCTGTTCGACGACTGGTTAAATACATTAGGATTGGTGTTTACTTCAAGCTCGCAAACTTGATTTAAAGCATCTTGCTGTAATTACTGTTGTCGTATGCTGATACGACTTAAAAGCAACGATGATTAATGTTTTTGAAACTGTCTTATATTTCTTTAAACGTGCTGCACAAATCCGGTCATTTCCAGAGATCCATTCAAGGAACAGTATCGATTCCCCGTTGCACGGTTGGGGATAATTCTATGATAAATGGCGTTCGGGTACGCAACCTATAATCATTTCAAATTTATCCAACACACGTTAAAACTTCCCCGTTGTTCAAGTTGTTTTAATTTTCTAATAGTACATTTGCCTGAATTGAAGCCTGACTATTTTTAATTAATGGAATGTCTAATTAATGCCCGACAGTCGTCAGACTGAACATTTCTATGTCCACAGGCAACATATATTTCACATATACCGTTCAGCAGTTAATCTTTCCCCAGTTATGGGTCTATAGTTCAAATATGACGAGACCATGAACGGAAAATATAATCTTGTGCACATTCGTTTCGTGCCTACTGGCGACTCATCAGTTGGAGTTGAAATTACGCCCTCTACCCACTTTATAGTTGGGTGAGGAATGTGGGATAATAGGACGGTACAATCTCCTAGACGAATGTGTAAACCTGCGATAGTGAAACTAACATAATATAAAGTCTGGATAATGCGATTTCAACACTAACTCAGTTTATATATATAATTAGGAAGAAAGAACACATTAATAACAAAGTGGATAAAGGCCATTTATTTCGTGAATACTAATCATCGCTATATAATCATACATATTGGGTTTTCAATTGATTATGCTAGTGGTAACAAATCTGACTCGCTTTTACTTTAGCCAAAAAAGAAACAGAAGTAAAAGCGAGTCAGATTTGTTACCACTTGCATAATCAATTGAAAACCCAGAATGTATATATATGCATGATTGTATAGCGATGATTAGTATTCACGAAATAAATGGCCTTTATCCACATATTGTTTGTTTCATGTACCTTTTCGGTACAATAATGTTGGTATCGGTTACTAACACAATAGCCATAGTGTTAGTATCCTATACAGACTCGGTATATATATTATATAGTGTGAGTTAGCATTGAAGTCGTATTGTCGTTGACTTCAGATTATGTTAGCTTCACTATTACAGGTTTACACATTCGTCTAGGAGATTGTACCGTCTTATTATTCCACATTCTTCTACCAAATATATAGTGGTTAAAGGGCGTATTACCGGCTCCTACTGATGAGTCGCCAGTAAGCACGAAACGAATGTGCATGAGATTATACTTTCCGTTCATGCTGCCTTTGGTTTATCCTTCTGGTCACAACTGAACTAATTTGTTACTAGGTTCACAAAACCTAATACATGCTTGCATATATATTAGTTCTCCGCAACAAACAGTATTTAACCTTATCCACTTTGTTATTAATTTGTTCTTTCTTCCTAATTAGAAAAAAAAATATATATATATACCGGGTCATAAAGTAACACTATGAATACTGGTGTCGGTACATTCACCAATATTATAGTACCGAAAGATACATGGTACTAATATTTGTGTTGTCGTTGGATTTCAATGTATGCTATAGGTAACAAACATTGTGAATTAAAACTATTTCTGAACACCTTTTACTCCAGTATATCCATACACTTCCCAGATCGATATCAGTTATCACATTTCGCGGTAATCATGACGTCATTCAATTAAATTTACAACAGTTAGTGACGGATAACTAATAAGAGATTGGTTAAGAATTCAATACAGATATATTTTCATAGCTAACCAAGTAAAATGCTATTTCACAAAAGACCAGGATGATACGCTAAATTCATGGGTGGTGTGTTAATTGATGACTGCTTAGTCTAATAAAATTGCATTCAGTTTTTTTAAATATGCTTTAACGGCAAATAGATTGAAAAATTATTATTTTGTAAATAACTGAACCCATTACAAAATTGGTACAATATGTATTTGTGTAAATTTATAATGATTTGTCAGCATACAGGTAATACATTCGTCCGTGAGATTAAACAGTTTTGGTTTATGTATATAATGCTCTTTGCTAACGCGTAGATAAATAAACATCCCACCTTAAGTCCTGCGGACTCTAGCTAGGCGCACTGAATATAGTAACACGAACTTGGCCAGGAATAACAGGCTACAGACGTCCTACTTCTTGTAATACCTCTAATTCAGTTTAAGTGCGCAATAAATATTCCGTGTTGAATGGGCAGTAATAACTTAAATGTAAGTGTGCTAGAAACGGCGAACAAATTTCATCTGCTTTAGCCACTAACTTTGTAAAACTTGATATCCTAAGTGGATAGTGCTCGACAGACATGGACGGTAGGTCGTATAATCAAAGGATCACACCGAATACCTAAGTGTGACCAGGTGTTCATTAACAACCCCTAGTTTAGCATGCAATGCAAAAACATCAAGGGATACTCTAATTAATTATCCGGCACACAGTTTAAATTAAGTCGTCCTATATGCTAAGACTTTGTGTTTGGATAAAAAACACAAACAACTGGTTAAATACAATATGATTGGTTTTTATTTCAAGCTCACAAAATTGATTTAATCTATTGATGTCGCCACCCGTGCAATCCTTGATTTATTAACCCTAAATCAGCCGAAAATGGGGTTTAACTGTGTCTTTATGAAATTTTGTGGTTCACCAATATCGTCGCTTATTCGTTGAAGGCAAAAGAAACTTGGCGCTTTTCTTCCGACAAAACAGTTTTGACTACTTTGATCTGCCTGAAAGTTTCCTCTATGCAGCCGCCTTTATTTCTCTTACCTAAAATGTGCAACTAGCTTATACAAGTATCCAAACATTTTCCAAGCCAAAGCCTACGGTTGGTAACTTTGGCATGTATTCTTCATTGAGAATCCTAAAAATATGTTTTCTGTCCTTGCAAACGGGCTCTGTACGCGGAAAAATTTTAGACAGAATTTGAAAACTATTCAATAATGACTGGATGTATTGCCTTTTCAACACTATACTGAAAAATGTATATAAAATGTGATTGGTTACTATTTCATGCTTGCAATCTTTATTTATATATTATCCTGAAGTCTCTATGCTCATTTCTGTATTAAATCTGATCACCGCTTCTATCCTTAGAAGCAAATGCGAAGAAGAAACTGAAAAGAATTTGAAAAAACAATACAAGTTTTAGACCAAGAAAGGCTTGTGTAGACTGAATTCATGGATTTCCTCGTACTTTCGATTTGTGCCACCATATTGTTGTCTTATCAGTAACGCGTTTCTAGACACTGGCAATTTCATAAACGGTAGTTTCTGTTATGTTGGCCTGCGATTGGTTTTGCTAAAGCCGTAATTAATGTCTGCTGTTTAATCGTGATACGGATATATATATATATATATATATATATATACTCTTTATATATATATATATATATATATATATCTAGTCAATTAGGAAGAAACAGCTTACATTAATAACAAAGTGGATGAAGGCCATTTACTTTGTGAATACTAATCATCTCTTATACAATCATACATATTTATACATTTTGGGTTTTCAAATGATTATGTTAGTGGTAACAAATCTGACTCGTTTTTACTTCTGTTTCTTGTTTTGGCTGGTTGGTGAGTGTGTATGCGTTTGTGTTTTTGTGTATGCGTGTTTGCATGTGAAGGTCATTCTCGCAGTATTGCAAAGTGATGTCTGAGATCTGGTCATTATTGTTTTGATAGCTTGAGAATTAACCATTTGTGCGCATTGTTTTCTATTACATCTACGAGTGCCATTTTTCCCAGTGTAGTTGATCGTTTCACCTTGTTGCTAAAATTTACATTTTCACATGGTAACAGCGCCAGTGTGGATTGCAGTGTTGAACGCTGATCTTGTTTGGTAACTTCTGTCACCGTATGCGCCTCTGTTATTTCCACTTCAGTTTGTTACCAATCCGATTGTATGTTTGTTGATTCTAGTCGAGGGCCTGTTTGTTCTGTATTGGATACATGTAGATTGTTGTTGAATTTTGTTATTCTTGGCCAGTCGATCAGAATATCATGTTGATGAATTTTTTGAATATTAAGGTCAGGTGCATTTTGTTTTATATATATATATATATATATATATATATACTCTCTATATATATATATATATATAACTAAAGCTACAAAATGTAAGTGTCTGTGACGTCATAGATACCTGGCAACTAATATTTCCTGCATATCTGATTTTGATTTCCATAAATATGCATTGTAGTATGATCATATGTAGTCAGTTTGTCGGCGTACTCTGATGATAATCATAGAAGTTCTAACGTTGCAGTACGTTTGACTGACAGTAGTTTCTTCATTTTGTTCGACGACTGGTTAAATACACTAGGATTTGTGCTTACTTCAAGCACGCAAACTTGATTTTAAGTATTGTTACCGCCACCAGCGCCATCAGTGACTGTTTAATTTTATTACCTAGATATATTTATAGGCAAAATCCGCAAAAAGTTAAATTTCATGAGTGCATAGATATTGTGCAGCCAAAATTTCGCGTCAAGTACAATGTATGCGAAACTTGTTTACTTATCTTATCGACGTAGTCTACGCGTAGGTCCCAGCGGTACTGACTGGAGTTGAGATTGGCTAAGACGGCGGGCCTGATGACCTAGAATTAGCGCACGATTTCGTTCTGTCAGAAAAACAGTTACGTCTCAGATTTTCAGAGCCTCTTCTTTACGTTTGTCCTTGATCGTTAAGTAAAAAATAATAGTAATTTGGACACACCTGTACGTACAAGCGTCAGAGATGGAAATTTAATACAATGTATTAAATTTCATGTAAACAACGATCGGAAGACAGGTGAAGACACAAACTATCAGGCTGATTCTATAAAATTTAAACGTCGTTCTGGAAAATTTAAATCGCTGGAATATAGGAAAATATTGCTCTTTATGTCTACCGATCGTGTGTGTATAGGCACAAAATATATATTTAATTATTTAAAATCAAACTGTACAATAGCGACGTAATTAATCAGCTTTGTTATCAATAATATCAAGGATGAGGGCGTAAAATATTTGAATTTCCTACCTAGCCACCTGCCAGATTCAATGATAAATAGCGCCACGCCTCAAGCTACATTGTTAACGTCGCACACTTTTATATATATATATATATATATATATATATATATATATATATATATATATATATATAATGAAAGGAAATGTCAAGCGCTTGTAAAGCCAAGGCAAAGATCAACCCACTACATTGGTGTACATGTGTACGCGCAGTTAAAATTCATATCAGCGATTACATGAAGACAATTGAAGACCCCTATATTCCACATCAAATATTTTTAAATTTTGCCCAATTATTCGCATGACAGATTTCTTTTTTCATAAAAAATGATGACATGCGGAAGCTTTATCTTTTAGAAGCAGCGAGAATGAAGCTTTCAAATCTTTTGTTATTTGTATTTGCCCCATCTCCCGTACTGCCTTGTACATTCATTCATTGGCTCGGCGAATAATTCTTTCTTTCTCTGTAACTATCTTCACTTTAATTCTAAATTCTGCAAGCGAGTACAAAGCAATTATTTTATACGAATTTATTTATTTATTATTTAAATTTTTAATTGATTAATTATTTTATTTATTTATTATTTTTCAATTTATTTATTCATGAAAATATTTTACATTTGCAAAAGTTAAACAATAATTGATTAAGCGGTTGGTGATCACAATTCTTTAAATCAAGTATTCTGACTTGAAGTAAACACCAATCCCATTTTATTTAACCAGTCTTTGAACTATTGATACCTTTGCTGTTAGATAAAATGGGATTGATGTTTACTTCAAGCTCGCAAATATGATTTTGAAGAGTTTTCAAAAGTTATTAGATAATTTCTTGCATTTACTCCAATGCTGATCACGTTGATCGCCACTAAAAAGGTCTGAAATAAAAATATTTTCTTGTAACCTCTACCAACTCACGTTGACTCCAATATTTTTGTAATTCAATTTTTTCGAAAAATATGCTTGCGATTGGTTGTTTATCAGTATAATTAAATTATTGTGTGGATGAATAATTAGATAAATGATTTACTAAGTGAATGAAATCAAGGTTGCCCCATTCCACAAATTACAAAAACATCAGCCAGTGGTTTAGCATTCATTCATACGCAATCATTATAATCTCTAACAATGATTATTACTTCCTCGTTTTTTCGTTCGCTTTACCAAAAAAACTGAATACAATCGCAGAGAGCAATCATTGTACCCGCATGACCCTGGAAAAAGAATTTGCATCGCCACCTAATGTCAGTCAGATTCCGCAAACGGTAACACATTTGCACAAAGCCAGTAATGCAGTTATGCCTAAATAGTCACGTGTTATACTGCATTCTATGTGATTAGCCAACAAAGATACTCTACATTTGTTTTCCATAAAAACTGCTTCATTCCCGTTAGATACTTATGTTTTCAGTTTAGAACATTTCTGCAAACCTCTGGTGAGGTATGGAATTTTGACAGGAACACAGTGGCAATGATCGGGTAATTTTTAATTGTCCGATAGCATACAAAATTTCTGTTTGAAAATACATATAAACTGGTTAGTTTAAGCAGAACCAAAAGGACAAACGAGGGTGGGCATGATAAAAAGGTATTATCTCATCTACACATGTGTTTTGTCCGTCACTGTGTTTCAAAACCAAATAGTTCCCGTTAGAAATGTAGGACTGCTAATCCTCAAATCGCGGTGTTTGGAAGCAGTAAGATACGGTTTGTGGCGGAGATTTGATGTATATATATATATATATATATATATATATATATATATATATATATATATATATATATATACCGTATTAGGTGATTTGCAATAAAATAGTTCAAATATAACCTGAAGGATAAATCCAAGACATCATGAACGTAGAGTATAATCTCGTGCACGTGCGTTTCGTGCTTACAAGCGACTCATCAATAGCGGTCGATATTACGCCCCATACCTATTATATACTTGAGTGGGAAATGTGAGATATTTACCGTCTTATTTTCTATCATTTCTCACCAAAGAATATAGTGGGTACACGACAATGCCGAGTCCTACTGATGAGTAGCCAATAAGCACTAATCAAATGTGCACGAGATTCTACTTTACATTAATGCTGTCTGTGGTTTATACTTTTGGTCATATTTGAACTAAATTTGAAGCAGTATTTGAGGCATGTTTTATATATGTCCTTTCGAATGGAGATTTTATTATCATCACCCTATATATAATGCGCTTAACACTTGTACATGTTACCAACACCTCGATGTTTTATTGGCTAAATAATACGAAAATAGTGAATAACTACCATTATAAATGCAAGCTTCTCAACTGATGTCTTATACTCAAACCTCGATCGGCATGAATTATAATATTTTCGTATTGATCATTACACAATTCAATTAACCATATAGTAGATATATAATCCTTGTTTTGAGTGGCTAATATATATATATATATATATATATATATATATATATTTCTTAAATCATGTTTGCGAGCTTGAAGTAAGCCCCAATCCCGCATTGTATTTAACCAGGCGTCGAACATCATAACAAAAACTACCGCCATGCAACGCACTGATTTCTAGAGCTTTCCTTGATCCTTAACATCAAGTGCGACGAAGCAAAAACTGACTGGTGAATCAAGCCGCAGTGAGAACCATGAAATCAAGTGAGCCCAGATAATATGCGGCTCTCACCTCTGTGATCTCGCATACATTGAACTTGACTGGAAATGTCGGCTGCACAACTTCTATGCAGTCTGAGCATTAACTGCTTGCAGCTTTCGCCACATTTACATATATAGGCAATACAATTTAAACAATACTTGATTGCGCGGGTGGTGGTAACAATTCTTTAAATCAAGTTTGCGAGCTTGAGGTAAACACCAATCCCGTTGTATTTAATATATATATGTGTGTGTGTGTGTGTGATTAACTGTTTAAATAACATAATAAGTGAATGCGCGGGTTATGAAAAAAATTAAATTATACAAGAATGAATGCTTTAAACATATATTTATCAGTATTATTAAGCGTTGTATAAGATAGGAATGGAAATTCGTCCCATCAAGATTTCTTCCAGGTCAGTCTAGAATTTACAGCAGTGCGACGCCGTGCCGCACAAAACACATAATTTTTTAATTATATACCAATTTAATCATGTATTCAGGTTGAGCCTGTAATGCGTCTGCTTCATTTATAATTTTTTATGAAATCCAGTCATATTGCTCCATCACGCTTTTGATAATGATGGTTAACTTATCCGTTGTAGCCATAATTTCCACTAATGCCAATTATTATTCAGCGGCAGGGTGGCTCAGTGCTTAAAGCACCAGATTCCGACGCATACGTGCCCAGGTTCGCGCCGTGTCCGCGTCAAATTCTAGGCAGTACATGATGAGTTCCCAATATGAACGAAACCGGCCTACTGGATGAATTGCCTTATCTAACCTATACAATTCTTAGTTTATACTGACATATTTAAGTAATTAATAAGTCAGGTGCTTATATCAAGATCGCAACATTGATTATAATAATTTTTTATCACGACCCGTGCAACCAATATTCGTATTCCGAATGTTTACTGGCTCCCGTTGAAATCAATAATCATTTTAAAATATTCGTTGGTGCTGGTCAGTTTGCTGTAATTCTCTGATGATTATAATTGAAGATCGAAACGCGTCAGTGAGTGCGACTGGGGGTAGTTCTGCTATGTTGCTTGAAGACTGGTTGAATACAACGGGATTGGTATTTATTTCAAGCCTACAAACTTGATTTATATAATCTAATATATTTGGTCAATATGCTTTCGTTGATGTTAGTTAACTCATCAACAAGAGCTAAAATTACAAATAATGCTCATTTAGTTCACACACTGAGTAGTATTTAATATGTTTATACCAATTTATAAAAATATTAGCCACTGATTTTCTTCGTTCGAAGAGATAATATTTAAGAAAATTTTTCTTAGCCTCTTTTTTCGTTGTAGGATTTTAGTTCACACCGGAATAGACGGAAATGACAAGGCCATGATTGAAATACGTGAATTTTGCCACTGTTACTTCAAATAATGAAAAAATAATTTT
The DNA here is from genome assembly GCA_029291075.1 of Eudiplozoon nipponicum. Classification (NCBI taxonomy): domain Eukaryota; kingdom Metazoa; phylum Platyhelminthes; class Monogenea; order Mazocraeidea; family Diplozoidae; genus Eudiplozoon; species Eudiplozoon nipponicum. Next base: position 13,846 of record JAQBSW010012477.1, read on the forward strand.
TGAGATGACATTGTCAATGTATGCTGAAACATCTACAATGCATTCGGGGGCACTGATTATGTCGTTTTCATTACAATTTGTGCGTTGTATAATCTTTCTTAACTCAATTAATACATTTGGCTGTGTACCATTTTCTGACCAGAGGGTAGGCACAATGAAACAACAGAACTACAGCCGTTCGTATAATTAACAATTATTGATTTGATATCATATATATATATATGCTATATATATATATATCCTATATATATATAATGTAATTGGTGTTAACATTAATCGCAAAGCCTTGAAGTAAATAAGTCATATCACCACCCATGTAATAAATGATTGCTTAATAATAAAAATGACCGCCAGCTGAGTTTGAGCCAAAAGCTGAAGTTAGTTTTGTTAATATAACAGTATAGTTTATCTTATTATTGAAACTGCAATGGCTTTACTAGTATCACATAACTTCACTAGATAAGTTTCATTATAATTGAAAATTACTCCCAAATACCTACTGCGTACGTTTGTGTATTTGAGATAACCTTCAAGATAAATAATTAACGAATAGAATAATATGGTATTTGTTATTTTTACTGATTATGGGCAAGCCTACTAACTGACCTTGCTAGTTTATCAGTTAATAAATTGATCCTAGAAGCTGTGCAGACGAATACGATTTCCCACATAGACACAAAACCATTATACGCTACTTCCAGTTTATTTCAAATAGTAACTGTGCGACAAAATGCTTACCTCACTCCGGGATGCTTTAGCTACGTAAGGCAATCCTAAGAGGCTTTTTGAGACCTTGTCACATGGGAAACAATAGGAAAACTAACCTAGATACTAGCATCGCTCATTCAACAGTGTGATAATCGTGATACCAACTCTTAAAATAAACTGAAGAAATATTCATAAGCATAGTTATCCATGTTAGAAAGGTAAGGTCGCGATAGTCTTTCAATGACTAATCATTTAATGGGCGCGTATATTCATTTATTTCTATGGTACTATAGACTATAAAATATCAGACATTTAAGCATTTATTAAAATTGAAACTGTACGCGTCATGATCACAAAAGTTTATCGCATTTGTTGCACATTGCATACATTTTGAAAAAGGGCTTAAATTTAAATTCTATTCTATAGCACTTAAACAACACTTTGTAA
>JAQBSW010012478.1:0-16683 GCA_029291075.1 Eudiplozoon nipponicum
TTGGCCGAATCTATTATTTCAATATCAAGGGGATAATTAGCATCCGGGAGAGAACAGAATGTGTCGGAGGAGTCTCATCAAACGAGTTTTGGCGGGGTTTAGTTTGAGACCGATATTGCTAAGCTGCAAATGGAGCGAGTATAAAAGCTCCGATATAAGGAGTAAGGAGGGAAGTTGGATGCTGTGGGGTTACTGAATACTAGGACCATGTCATCCGCATATTTAAACAGCTTGAAAAGTTTGTCCTCAACCTGTACCTGCGTGAGTGTATGTTTGAAAAGAATAGGACCAAGTACGGAGACTGGGGAACTCCAGACTGGATAAGGGCTGGCCTCGAGTGACTATTTCCGACTTTCCGGTTTCGGAGAAAGTAACTGATAAGATTGAGGACGTTGCTGCAGATACCGTTTCTCGATATGGCGGATTCATTTGCTGAAAATTGCAAAGAATCAAAAGCCTTGGATATATCCAGGAAGCGGAGAGTGCATTCATGACTTTTAGAGAAGAATGAGTAACAGTGATTAAGGACACTAGCTAAGTTGGTGGAAGTAGAGCGGCCATTCAGGAAGCCATTTTTAACGCCGAGGAGATAGAAATTATCCTTAGTTTGTGTAAGGCCCTGTCGAAGATTTTAGTGAAAGAAGAGACGATAGTAATGTGGCGGAGATCTTCGAATGGAGTGATCGACGAAGTGTCATTTTTTGGGATAGGAGGGATCGTCGAATTAAGCCATTCCGGGGGAAGATAGGTAGTTTTGAGGCATCGGTTGATAACATCGGAAACCAGAGAGAAGAGATTCCAGCCAAGAAATGCAATCATGCTGACCGAGACACGTATTGATCGAATTGGTGTTTAGATTTGATGTCTTTAATTGCATGAGTGACAGAGGCCGGTGAGACGTTGAACCAGCGTAGGTTCACAACATCTCTGTTGTCTAACATCTCAGCAGGCGGAGTGGGAGTTGAAAAGGAGTCGAGGAGATAATTTAAATAATCGTCGGCAAAGCCGGAGTCGTCCGACCGAGAGAAGTTAATATATGAGGTTTTGGGCTTTTGTAGCAATTGGTGATATATGACAGCAAACTTTATCCGGGAGTTAGGAGCCATGCGGATGCGTCTCTCGACGTTAAACGTTTGTTTGTTTATAACCTGTTTAATGTTCCAATCGATACGTCGCAGTGCGAGGGTGCGAGCAAGTAATGATATGCACAGTCTAGAGATACGTGCAAGGTTGCCACGTGCCTTAAACTAGGTGTTCAATTTGTTCGTCGTGTGTATGTGTTGAATAATGGTGGCAGAATTAAAGGGGGAGGATAAGATGTTATTGACTTCGAAAAAGCATGAGGAGATGCTGTTTGGGAGAAAGAGGCCCTCCAGTTAATGGCGTCATAGTCGGCGAAACTCATCCCAGTTGGTGAATCGCCTGAATGATTGAATGTCTTCTCTAGGGATAAAGGATAAAAGAGGAATAAGGAAGGATACCTGACAGTGATCGAGATTAGGAAAGATCTCCTGAGATTGCACATCGGCCACCTCTTTGCTGGAGAGGAAACAGTCAAGTTAGTTATTCCCTCGGGTAAGGAAGTGCACGAATTTATTTAGTAAGTTATCCGCGAAGAGTCGGAGCATTGCGTGACTTTCAGAAGTTAGATTTCTCCAGTATACCATGGGGGGGTTAAGGTCGCCCACAACAGCGTGACGATTGGAGGGCTGAGAGAAAAAGTGGATGCAATTTGAGCCCCGCGTTTGTCGTGGAGGATTGAGAAGTTGGGGAGTCTATTGGCAACATAGGTAGATATACTTTGGTTAAGGATCACTAGCTGAAACGAGAAAAAATCTCATTCTAGAGATTTTTATTCAGACAAACGTTTGGGCATGAGAGAGGATCGGACATAGGCAGCCAGCCCGCCCCCACGACCGACAGTTCTGTCACTACGAAGGAAAGTGTGACCATGAATGAGGAAAATGTCATCTCAATGTATGGATAGGGGCAGCCATATTTCAATAAGAAAGCATATGTCTAGCTCGTTAGAGGATAGAAATGCTCGCAGTTGATTGATTTTGGGCGTGAGCGATCTACTATTGATAAAAATTGCTGAGAGTGATCTGTGGGAAGGATGGTTAGACCGCGGGAGAGAAGCGTGTCGGGGCTACCCGCTGGTGGCCGGAGCGAGGTCGAGAGCTGATGCGGATGACTGACCGCTCGTTGACGAGGATGGAGTGGTCAGCGTCGATCTGTATCTCTTTTGTCCTACTTATGTCAGGTGGGTGATATATTTGGAGGATTTGAAAGCAAGAGGGAGGCGAGATATCTGGGTTCGAGTGGACGCTCTGGAGCGGCATTGGTGGGGTGGGAGGAGACAGGATCTGATCAGGTGCTGAGACGCAACTGTTCTGGGTAAGGTTGATGTTGCTGTCAGAAGAGGGAGTTTAAGTTGTTGGGTGTGAGTAGATATCTCACTTGGCCTTGGGCGTCTTACATTTTTTCGGTTCTTGACCTCGGCACCAGTCGTGAAATTGACATGATGTGGATGTGGGACAGACAGATGAGAAAGAAGGAGTGGTTGCGTTATTTGGGGACTACATGGCGTGATCGGTCACGACGATGTGTTAAAGCTTGAGACTGTGGGGGGGGGCGGTCGTGGAGTATGGGCTATAGGTGAAAGGAAGCCCTTTAAACTGGAAGGAGGTAAGCAGGAGGAGTCTAGAGGAAGGCCTATCGCCAAGGATGGCGCCGTAAAGTGAGCGGATTTTCTTTAGATTGCTCCAGCTTGGAAAGGCGTGACTAGCTGCAGGAGGCGGAGTGATGTCTGACTGAGTGGTCTCAGCTTTCTCTATACTCCTTTGTAGTAGCGTGGGGTCATGCTTTTATTTGACTTTGGCAGACAATAATAAAGGCGATTGTAATTTGAGATGACTAAGTTCGTCGTCTGACAGTCTTTTGTGTGAGGAAAGCACGAAGGCGCGACCATTTTACGAAGAGACCTCTTTGAGGTGGCTAAAGTTATCCCCCAGTTGACTGATGAGATCTGAGGCTGGATCGTCCTTTGAGAGAGGGGAGCGTAGAGACCAGAGAAAGAAGTTGTGCTTACTTTTTTCTTACAGGGCAACCTCCCTAGCAACATCATCCAAAATTTCGCAATACGTGGGACTGTATTGTGGAGACCAAAAGCACCAAGTCAGAGCTCCAAGTAGTCCTGTGACATCAGCCACTTGTTGATGAAAGGTCAGCAAGATTGGAGATTAGCTATTGGGTTAAGGACGGAGAGATGGGAGCTGGCGATAAAATCTGGTTCATGATAGAGTGAGATAAAAAAAGCACATATATTGTAGATCACGATAAGAGAGAAAAAAATGGATGTTAATGTCTATAAGAAACGGGAAAATCGGATGAGCTAAGAGTAGGTCCTTGGGATATGTAGGCAAATTCCAAGAAAATTTTGTAATTAAATTCCAGGTGTATCGCAGAGGTGGAATCAGACAAGAAATTTCGAGAATCTAAAAATAAAACATAATGAAACCCGAAATCCTTTTAAAATTATAGAATTCTTGGAAACCACAAACACGCCCTCTCCTGTCGTTGCGTTAAAACTAATTACTGACATTAATTACAAGAAATCTCAATTAAAACTGCTTGAAACTAATAGAGATTGTTTCTAAAATCACAGTTAAGAGAATTTTCGTCTAAAACCCTGAGGAAAACCGAATCTGTCTATATTTATCTTCGTTGGGTTGTAACGCCAAGTCGTGCGTTACGTACACCCCCTCCCGAAAATGAAAATTAGTACACAATGAAGGGGGCTAACTTTACGGGAGGTGTTATGGCTCTGCCGTAACGAGTAAACACTGACGTTGGCTCTGTTGGCACTGACTCTGGTTTCTCTATATCTCGCGACGGCGTGACGGCGTCAGTAAGCTCTGATGCTGGTGAGATGTCGGGCGTCAGCCCGTGGTCAGAAAAAATGTCTGGAGGTCAAAGTATCGTCTCCTCGCCGCCTGATAGGTTAACATCGTGGAACAGTGGGTCATTTTGATCAAATTCAGCTGTGGACAATCTACACTCCATGAAATTGGAGCCGGCTTATCCTCCAAAAGGAGTCAGCCGCAGTAAAGTAAGTAAGTAGTGGACAATCTGTGTTTGGAGACGGCTTCAGCTTTACCATTAATCTGCAAAATTATGTAATTCTGACGTCGATCTAACACACGATAAGGACCGCGTTTCGGTTTGGCTAGAATCCTGTTATCCATGTCGTTGTAGACGAAGAACCATTTGCAGACATCAAAATCTTTGCGATTGTAGATTGGACCATGTTGCTGATGTGTAGGACAGATCAGCTGATTTTGAGCGTTATACTGTAGGTAACTGCGAAGTGGAAATAAAAATGGTAGATCGTTCATCGTTATCGCAGTTTCAGAGCGTGATCGGGCTAGTGCGCCAGGCAGCCGTAGACATTTGCCAAATGCCTTTTCAGCGGAGCTGCATTTGATCGACTCTCGAGGTCTTGTACGCATTGACAGGAGAACTTTCGGCAAAGCCCCAAGCCAATTTTCTTCTGGGCTAGCATTGAGCGCCGATTACAGGTTCCGGTAAGGCCTTTCAACGAAACCATTTACTCTAGGTTTACGAGCCGCGGTCACGGAATGTTTGACACCATAGTATTTCCATAGAGCAGCGAATTCTTCGCAGAGGAACTGTGCGCCATGGTCGGTTGTCACAACAGCTGGAGCACCAAACCGTTCGAACCAATTGAGCTATAAATCATAACTGATAGTGTCTTGCTTCATGTCTGGCAGTGGTATGGCCTCATACCATCGAGTGATGCGATCCCGTATTGACAGTAGATAGCGTATATTGTTCACGGCAGGTAAAGTTACCAGATCAATGTTTATGTGCGTGAACCGTACTTTGGGGAACTTGGATGACCTGTGGCGCCGTTTTGGTGTCCCTCGTCATTTTGCATCTCTGGCATTCTAGGCATTGTTTTGACCAATTCTTGACATCTTGCCGCATGCCAGGCCAAAAAAAGTTATGGATAGAATTTCAACTGAGGCTTCGCCAGATGGATGGCTCATTGTATGGTAAACATCAAAGATCTTGTGACGGAATTTTTTAGGTTTAAACGGCCGAGGGCCCAAGCCAGTTATTTCACACTGCAGCAGAGTTCCATCATAATCAAGTGTTTTCAGGCGTTTGAAGTCAAATGTACGAAGTGATAGGTCATTTTGCTGTGTTGCTTTGCAATTCCTGAGTACTTATAGGTTAAGGACACATGATCGAGGCACAGAGTTCTGCAAGACGGCTCAGAGAGTCTGCGACTACGTTTTCTGATTCTTCGACGTGAGTGACTTCATATTCATACTCGTTAATTCGTGTAAGTTGCGAGCTGACACGTGAATATAAATACTCATTCTTTCCTCTGAGCATTGGGAGTAGAGGAAGGTTTCGGTGTAGATCTTGAACTTTTGGCCATCCAGATAGGTGTGGAAGTGTAGGATCGACCGGTAGATAGCGAGTAACTCTTTACCTAATGTATCATATCGCGTCTCGCGAGGTTGTAGTTTTTGCGATAGGTCGGTTTTCGCCATTGATGGGCTGTTGAAGTACTGTGCCTGTGGCAACGTCGCATGCGTCTGTGATGAATTCAAAAGGTTGAGGCCATTCAGGTGAATGAAACGTGGTCGCTTTGCATAAAGCCATTTTGGCATCCTCGTAAGCCTGCATGTCGTCATTTTTGAGCTGAATCTTGACAAGACAAGGTACGAATCGAGAATAGTAGTTCATCTTGCCCAAGAACCGTCGTAACACTCGAACGGTGGTTGGATACTGTAGGTCATAATTGGCAGGAACCTTAGCAGGTAGAGGTGTCATGACTTTCTCGGATATTTGATGACCGATAAATTCAATTGATGTTTGCGCAAAGACACGTTTGTAGCCATGAAGCCGGAGACCATAGACTGCTAGACGTGCGAGTTGAATGTTAATATGCTGCATATGTTCGGACATTGAGTATGAGAATACCAGAACATCGTCTAAGTAAGGAATTATAAATGGTAGACCATCTAGTATTTCGTCCATAACGCGTTGAAACGTTTGAGATGTGTTCTTAAGACCGAAAAGCATATAATGATATTCGTGTGTGCCACCTCCGGTGAATCTGAGTGCAGTATACGAAATAGTCCTTGTACATGGGTACTTGATAGTAGACTTTCACTAGGTCGAGTTTTGAGTACACAGCATGACCAATAGCAGATCTGAGTAGGCCAGCTGGATTTGGCAGGATGTACGAATCGGACTGTGTGCAAGAATTGAGAATACGATAAAATCCCCGCACACTCTGAATGTTCCGGGTTCACTCTTTGGTACTACTATCACAGGCGACGCAAATGTTGAGCTGGTTCGTGCACAGATGCCTTGTTGGCATAGCATGGCGAATTCTTGCTCGGCAGCCTTTTGCTTGTGTGTTGCCAATGGACGTGCTCTGGGAGGATGAGGAAGTGGCTTTGATAAGATGATGCGATGAGCTATGTTGGCACGCTTCCTCTTGAGATCAGGCATAAAAGAGATAGGTTTAAAAATCTCTTCATATCACTTTAGAACATCGTCCAGTTGTGGTACATGAGGAACTAGAGGAATTAACTGAATAGATGAAACTACTTTGGCGCGAGTCGTGTGTTTGAGCGCTGATGATAGCAACTGATTGTCAGCAGTGCGTATCTCTCGTGTTTTTGAACGTATAGTTAAGTCGAAATGTTCGAAGAAATCATGTCCAATGATGTTTCTTGTCGTGTTGGCAATGATAAAAGGATACTTGAAACATCATTTTGAGTTGGAGAACGAGATTGTGTGTAACCGTACCCCAAACGTCGCTATGCTGGAGCATTTGGCGAAGGTAAAACTGCTAGTGTTGACTGGGTAGGTGAGTTCAAAATAATTGTGGCAGAGTAAGCTGACGTCTGAACCAGTGTACATGAGGAAAAATTCGCCAGAGTTGGAGTCACGGATGAGAAAAGATGGTGATACTGGCCAATGACGATGAGGCTGGTTGCAGGGATTTGGGCGTTTGAAGCATGACTTGACTGAAGCTGTCGCTATAAAGACAATAGTTTGAATGCGGTCTACTGCGAAAGCAACGTGCTTCGAGCCACAAGACGTAGGGCGGCCAACAATTTTGGGGTTTTCAGCCTCTACTGCTGCGGAGCATGCTGATCCCGGAAGTTTCCCGAACCTTCCATGGGCGAATCATCCTGAGTTGTCGAAAGTGACCGCGCCTATCTAAACGTAGTGTCTGTGCGTGGGAATTGGCAGCCATTTCTGAGGCAATAGCGCGAGAAGAGGCCATAGCTGCGATGATTCGGTCAACACTCCGCCGGAAGCTCGGGAACTTTGATAAGGCCTCTGGACGTCGACATCTTGGGGTTGTTTCGGGACGGTGGTCGACGCTGGTCACGTATGCTCTGGTCGCGTCTGTAGTTGACAGCATTGACCGAGGCAGAATCTGGCCTGACGGTGAGAGTCTCGAGCAGGTTGATGAGGCGCTCATTGATGACATTAGTTTGGGCTGACGATGCTGGTGACTGAGGCTCGGACAGGAGTGAAGCGATAAAACCTGGCTCTGAGGCAGTTGAACTGCAGTTGTGTTTCTTTCAACACATGTCTAAACGTGCCGGGAGTGCGCCGTTTTGCACTTCAACAGATTCGCGCAGGAATGTGGCCATTTCTTGCAGTGCCGGAAGAAGCTTCTCAATGAACACTGGGTAGATTTAATTCAGTGGCTTTCAGCTCCATCTCTCTAAATAGCTCGGAAGGCGTGCGGCTACCTTGGGACATATGGCTCATCAATTCTGTAAGCCTGTCTTCCCGATCTAGTGTCAGGCGCTGCATGACTGCGCGTTGCAGGCTCTGCCATGGCTGCGAACATGTGCCCTCAGTGTATTGATGCAGGATATCTTTGAGTCCACGTCTGAAAGACATTGGGATTGTCTCCCACGCCCTCTAAAGGATGCGACCCTCTTCTGTTATATTGGATACCTTGGCCAATAAAGTCAAGGTAGTCTGGATCGAATTGGCATATCTTGTACTGGGTCCATTGGATGGTGCGGCTTATTGCTGGACCCGCCCCCGGACTTACTGCATTCCTGAGCTGGACAGCATCTTATGTGTATGTGAGCTGACAAGTACGAATGGCAGTGTTACATCGTCGTCACCCGTCATTGTGTGGTTGTCTTCGAGAACTGTGATCTCGAGAGAGTGGCTCGCTGTGTTTTGTGGCTCCGGATTTGTTTTCTTGCGTGTTTTCCCCGCTTTACCGGATTCACTCTTCTGTGGCATTGATTCGAAGTGATTGGGTTAGTGGGAGGACTCGCGCCTGCTTGATATTCTCATTGACTAGAGTTGCTGATTAATTATTTATTGGCTGTGAGCTCGACGAGACGGGGCACCATTTATGTAGGAGGTGTTGCGATTTATGTAAGAGGTTTTGCGCAGTAGTTGTTTATTTAGCGATGCGAGACCATACCTAAATATGCCTGGCAGCTGACGTCGGAAGAAATGGGTTTCGTGGGCCGTGCTTATGATTAGTCTCAGACCTCTTTCCAATGGGTGATGTGAGAAGGCTAAGTTGAATTATCATACAAGTATTATGAGCAAGGTTGTAAAGTAAATTAAAATTCACTGTTAATCAAAATTGACCATGCTATAGAGGGCAACAATACACAAAGTTAATATCTAGGCACATAGCAAAGTCATAATAAACAAAAAAAATCTATAATGTCGTAGCAGTAATGATTCTGTTCACGGATAAACGATTAAAAACACACAAAATATAAATCCTGGCATTGAGCGTTAAATGACATAAATCAACTGCATGTTACTGGCTTATTACGCGCGGGTGTCTATTTTTATTAAACGAACCAATTTAAATAACAAATAAAATTTTAGATCAAGAAATATCACTTAAAACTGCTTGAAAGTAACAGAGATTGTTTCTAAAACCACAGTTAAGAAACTGATTGTCTAAAACCAGAATTCGTATATGTGACCAAAAGGAAAACCGTATTTGTCGAAATTGAGATTCGTTTGCTTGTTACGCGGAGCCTCGCGTTACAATATCACTTTTTGATTTAACCAGAAAGACTTGCATATGATTTAATTTACAGAAATAATTGAGCACTATATTATTCTGCATAGCATCAACTTCAGTCTCTGAATATACATGATTTAATTATTCAGAGCCTCTAATAGATTTCTTTCGATTTGTATGAGATCATAAATATCAAATGAATTGCATAAATCCCACTTATGAATTTCGACTAATTCTCCAAGAACAACATTATATTCCTGAAAATCAATATTATATTGCTCAGAACTAACAAACGCTACATAAACTTTTAAACTCCCTTAGGGTTATCTATAAACAGTCATTAGAATTAGCCTGTCGGTTTGAGTTTTAACAAAATCAATTATAGACTTCATTCTATAGAATTCAAAATGTTGGCATTAAGATCTCCTCTCCCGTTTATCTAGCAACCTGTCTTTACGATAATATGAATACAAAAGATTGTTCATTTCATGATTCTCAAAATCCTTATTAAGACAATATGGCACAGTGAAAGTTATAGTCAAACAAAGTAAACTCAGAAAAATACTTATCTAGTCTAACAATTGGTAAGATTTTTTAAAGATCAGCCCATATTATTTTGTGTCTTTTTTACCCATATTCTTTTTTACCGCATTTTGCATTATTGTAGGGGTATTTTCGCGGGGGTTGCTATCTTGTTCGTGATTTTTATACCCGTCCTACATATCAATGGTGGCTATTATTACTACCCGTGCGCCTAATCAGTCTCTGATCCTTTTCGGATGGTTGATATGAGAAAGCCGAAACTTGGTTTCATACATATATTAGATATAATGTTGCAAATAGAAATATAATTCACAGTTAGTCCAAATTGAATATATGTCGGCCAGCTGCAAAAGCAGATTTTTATGCAAAAATAGGTCTTAGACACCATTCACAGTTAAACTAAATTGTCCGTCTTCTAGACGACAAAAATTAAAATGATTTCTGTTTACAAAGAGAAATGTTTTATGCACAACCAGTTATTCGCTTATAAATGTCTGAATTGAACTGTATTTATACCATCGATTTAATCATATGATGACATAGAAAAAAATCATCGTTAAAAGTTATCATTAAAAATGAAGGGGTAAGCCCCATAAATACTTCAATGACAAAAAACTCGATTGAAAATACATGATGACATGAATGAAATCAAGATTAGAAGTTATCACTAAAAAGGAACATGTAAATCGTTTAAAGACTTCAATAATAAAAACTCGATTGAAAATACATGATGATATGAATAGAATCAGTGTTAAAGGTTACCACTAAAGATGAAAATGTAAATCGTTTAAATACTTCAATGACAAAACTCACAAATGTTTAGTTCTCTACTTATTAGGGTTTTAATTCATGTCAATATATTAATCCATTATTCTATTCACATAAATTCCGAATAATCCAACTGAGCAAAATAAATCTGCAGTGACACAATAGTCCACCGAGTGATCCTCGCGGATCGCGCGCGGTTCTGTTTATTTAATAAAAACACTGTTAATTCCAAATAAAATTGCAGTTCAAGAAATATCGATTAAAACTGCTTGAAACTAACAGAGATTATTCCTAAAATCACAGTTAAGAGATATATTGTGTAAGAACAGATTTAGAATATTTGACCTTAAAGAGCACTGTATTTATAACAAACGAACATCGTTGGATTGTAACACGGAGCCGCGTGTTACATCATATCAAGAGGAAACTAATTGAAAAATGAAAGGTGCGTTAGTCAAAGAGTAGATCTTGTAATTTAAATTAATCTAGGTCCGCAAATAAAAACGTCCTTCAAGGTCACGAAATAGAGTGGGATGGATCCAATCGCATCGCATTATGCAACCGCATCAGAGAAACTGGGCTATTTAGAGTCTATTAAAGTAAAATTGGGCGATGGTTTAATGAATATAATATCGGTAGAAAAACCAATATTTAATGAAGCCTTTTTCAGGATAAAATTACGGGATGCAAATTTACCGGAGTTAATCATAAACCTGGAAACTGATTGAGAATGATTTAGAACGAAAAAATTCCTATTTACTCCTATCCTCTCTCAAAATCGGCATTTAGTAGATAGTACAAAGATTTAGAAATGATTAGAATAGACAATGTGATTATAAATGATTAAATACATATGCCAATTAATTAACTATATGTATCGTGAGATAAGGTTGATATTTATTAATCTCAAAAATTTGCTTACATTTGTATATATGCTGTTATACATATTTATCATTATTATCAATGCCGCGTTTTGCGTACGCGGGTAATAGCTGTACACGGGCAGTTACACAAAGATCCGATTTGTCACTATTTCCAATTTTGTTTTGTCTTTGATCGGGTTGACTCATTTTTACTTCAATTGGAAATGCGGTTCTATCACATCTTTGTTTACTGGCGACGTTTCGGTGCCTACTTTCCAGCACCATCATCAGGCAACACAACACTGATCACAATAGCAGATTTAAGCAAATGTGGTAACCTCGTTCCAAAACCATTCTATTTATATATATTTGACTCAACACTATTTTAATCATAGAATTTGTCTCAGTAACTAAACTCAATATATAACTTTTTATAATTAGCAGACCAATCATTACCTCACCTATACCTCATCTCATCTCGTATGCAGAATATTTTAGGGGAGAGAGACAGTATCGAACCTTTTGTTATTTGTTATAACTGTATTGCTACTATGTCACGGTAATCAAAATTTAAAAATGCTAAAACTAAAACCTTGACTATCATATACTGTATTTTATTTAAAGCCGGGAACTCTAATGTATACAATGGTGTGTGAGGTATTGCGCACATAGCAACAAATTAGTTCAAATATGGAGCAGCAAGTAACGTAGATGGATGGAGAGTGAATGTTATATCGACGCTTAGGTGAACGATTAAAGAGAGAAAGATAGAGATAGCCTGGACAACTAACGTTTTTCAAAAAACTAATCGTAAGCACAATGCGAAGTTAATCAACTATTGGAAATAATTGCATAAGAATATTTGCTCATATGACTAAAATAATTCATTATATCTATATACATATATATCTAAATATAATATCGTAAAACCTTTATATATATATATATATATATATATATATAATAGAGAGAGAGAGAAAAAGGACCATTGATAATTATTAAATATGAATAATTTCTATTCTTATTATATATTTATTTATTACGTTAGTCACACCTTATATCAATATATAAAATACATGTCAATATGTATAAAAACATATATATGAATATAAGCAACAGTATGAGACCAACATCCCTAATCCTATATATATATATATATATATATATATATATATATATATATATATTATATATACGTTTGCATATTTCAAATTATTATTTTATTCTTTTCTTACTGTTTTTTTATTTACCAATTAATCAAATTGTATATTTATTTATTCACACCTTATATAAATATATAAAATACATATAAATATGTATAAAAACATATATATATAAATATAAGCAACAGTGTGAGTCATATATATATATATATATATATATATATATATATTATGTGTATAGAATAAACCTATCAATCTACCCATAGGCCTATCTATATATCCGTCTATCTATCACATTTTGGTTTCCTCTTAAAAGGATACATGGTAGCTATTAACCATGAATATCTTCTCTATGACTAACGTATTATACATTTATTAAGATATTCCTACCTTACATAAATATAGAAAATATAAGCGACAATGTAAGTCAAATGTGTCTTATCTAATGTTCTATCTACTAACCCTTGCTAAATCGGTATACCGTCTTTTGGAACATTTTTATTGAGAAAAATAAGTATATAGGAAATTGATATTGGTACAGATCATTCGCAACCAGTTTTCTATAAGCGAGGTTTTTTACTTAGGTTCCCACTTAATTCATGTTCCGCAGCCTCACGTTTTCTGACCATAGAAAATGCTTCATTAAATATTGGGCCCAATGATTTTTCTACCGATGTTACATTCATTACACCTTTTCCTGATTTTATTTCAATTGACTCTCTAATTAGTCTAGTTAATCTGTTGCGGTTGCATAACGCGATGCGTTTACATCCTTCCCAGTCTATTTCATGACCCGTTTCCTTCGAATGCCTAGCTAGGTCTGATCTTTGAATGTGTCCATATTTGCAGGCTGTCTTATGTTCACCTCTACGAACCTTTATAGGTCGCATGGTTTCGCCTATATACCTGAGATTACATTCTTTGCAAGGTATCGCATATACTCCTGATGTCTCGAGGGGTTCTACTCTTTCTTTTTGGTTAGGTAGTTTATTGCCTATAGTAAGCGATTGTCTTAAAACTGTTTTAATATTGTATTTAGCTGCTATTATTCTAATTTTCCTGCTCAATTTAGAATCAGGTAATACCATAATTTTGTGCTTATCCGGTTCCGTTTCCTTCTTTACTTTGTTTATTATATTATTGTTAAATCTCTGTAACATCTCATCTATTAATCTATCTATTATACTTGACGGATAGCTATTTAGTTTGAATATTTCTTTTAATCTCCTCATTTCCTTATCTCTATTTTCTATATCCACTATTCTAAGACTTCTTAATATCATGGATTTAAGAATGCCTATTTTCATTCCATATGGGTGATTTGATAAGAAATTAAGAAGTAGTCCTGAATAAGTCTCTTTTCTAAAAATATCTCTTTCCAATCTGGAACCATTCCGTTTTATTTTCACATCCAAAAAGGGTAATTCATCATTATTCTCTTTTTCCAATGTAAACTTTAATTCACCTAATTGGTTGGCTAATTCGAGGAATTTATTTAACTCATTATCCCCATGATTCCAAATTATAAACATATCATCCAGGAATCTTACATACAAGTTTGGCTTAAGAGGAGATTTTAACAACAGATTTTTTTCAAAATAGTGCATAAAAATATTAGCAACCGGGACTGATAGTGGTTGTCCCATAGGGACACCTTTAACTTGTTTATAAAATTCATTTCTGAACTTAAAGTAGGTGGAGGACATACAAATATTTAAAATTTCCATAATACTACTTAACATCATTTTACTACCTTCTATTATCTCTGGGAACTCTGTTAAACAACGCTTCACACTTTCTAATGCTGCTTGTACCGGGACATTAGTATACATCGATACAACGTCCAGGCTAGCCATTCTATCATTATCATTCAAGTTATATCTACTAATAATGTCAATAAAATGATATGTATTTTTTAAAGTATAATCTAAGAAATAAGTATATTTTCTAATTCTGTTGCATAGAAATTTCGACAATCTATACGTTGGTGAGTTTTGTACATTAACGATTAATCTAAGTGGATTCCCCTGTTTATGAATCTTTACTAGACCATAAACTCTCGGAGGGACTGTGTCACGTTGTATTAATGAATTCCCAAGTCCTGGTTCTAATTCCTTCGACTCAATCATTCTATTAATTATAGTCTTAACTTGTCCTTGTAACTTATCAGATGGATCTTTATTTATTTTATTATAGACCTCTAAATTATTTAATTGTTCATACACTTTCAATTCATAATCTGACCGGTTCATAAGTACCGTTGCACCACCTTTATCTGCCTTGAGGCATATTACTTTATTGGATAATAATTCTGCTCTTAAGCGTTTTAGATCATAACTCTGCTTGCATCTCACCTCTTTGTGCTCTAACACCGCTTTGGACACATCCAATTCAAACCTAGTCTTATCTTTTTCTGGGAGAAACTGGGCAATCTTAACTGTTTCTGTAATTATCTCATTCCTAGGTACGTAATCAATAGGGATCGCAGTATTAAGTCCAAGATTAAGAATTTGTTTTTGGTCTTCCTTGAGATCCATTCTCGATAAATTAACTAAACGTTTGGACATGACCTCTTCAATTCTCCTATTTCTCAAAGGGCAATTAATTCCCAATATTGCTAGTTTTTTTTCATGCCTTTGTCTAATTTTTTTAATTTCATTATCCCTCGTTTTGTCTGTGAAATCTTCAATATGTTTGAAATCCAACATACCTAATCTCGCCAGTAATATGGACCTTATTTTTGTCTTCTCTCTAATCAGTTCAAATTTACGTTTGTTTAGTTTCTTAATCGATATTTTTATTAAATGTAAACAAAGCTCATGCTTAAGAGTATTTCCTACTTTATCCAAAACGAATGAAAGTTTAAATCTAAAACATTTCGGTATAACATTAAATTTTAAACATTTATTAAGGAACGAGGTATTTTCCACTTGCCTAACAATCTGCATCTTCTTCCGCTTGTACTGATTCATAAGTGTGACCACTGTCGCATCATATTTGATCCTCAAATAGGTTTTGAACTCAATATTTTGCGGTGTGTAAGCATTCAGGTTATCAATGCCGCGTTTTGCGTACGCGGGTAATAGCTGTACACGGGCAGTTACACAAAGATCCGATTTGTCACTATTTCCAATTTTGTTTTGTCTTTGATCGGTTGACTCATTTTACTCAATTGGAAATGCGGTTCTATCACATCTTTGTTTACTGGCGACGATTCGGTGCCTACTTTCCAGCACCATCATCAGGCAACTCAACACTGATACATGCAGTCTAAGCAAATGTGGTAACCTCGTTCCAAAACCATTCTATTTATATATGAGTTTGACTCAACACTATTGTAACATAGAATTTGTCTATAATAAATCAATATATAACTGTTTTAGTTAGCAAAATATTACCTACTATACCCATCTCATTCGAATGCAGAATATTTTAGGGAGAGAGACAGTATACCATGATTTGCTATAATTATCTGCTATATGTGGTATCATAAAAGTGTTGTGTTGCCTGATGATGGTGCTGGAAAATAGGCACCGAAACGTCGCCAGTAAACAAAGATGTGATAGAACCGCATTTCCAATTGAAGTAAAAATGAGTCAACCCGATCAAAGACAAAACAAAATTGGAAATAGTGACAAATCGGATCTTTGTGTAACTGCCCGTGTACAGCTATTACCCGCGTACGCAAAACGCGGCATTGATAACCTGAATGCTTACACACCGCAAAATATTGAGTTCAAAACCTATTTGAGAATCAAATATGATGCGACAGTGGTCACACTTATGAATCAGTACAAGCGGAAGAAGATGCAGATTGTTAGGCAAGTGGAAAATACCTCGTTCCTTAATAAATGTTTAAAATTTAATGTTATACCGAAATGTTTTAGATTTAAACTTTCATTCGTTTTGGATAAAGTAGGAAATACTCTTAAGCATGAGCTTTGTTTACATTTAATAAAAATATCGATTAAGAAACTAAACAAACGTAAATTTGAACTGATTAGAGAGAAGACAAAAATAAGGTCCATATTACTGGCGAGATTAGGTATGTTGGATTTCAAACATATTGAAGATTTCACAGACAAAACGAGGGATAATGAAATTAAAAAAATTAGACAAAGGCATGAAAAAAAACTAGCAATATTGGGAATTAATTGCCCTTTGAGAAATAGGAGAATTGAAGAGGTCATGTCCAAACGTTTAGTTAATTTATCGAGAATGGATCTCAAGGAAGACCAAAAACAAATTCTTAATCTTGGACTTAATA
>JAQBSW010012479.1:0-16679 GCA_029291075.1 Eudiplozoon nipponicum
TGTTGGCTGAGAATTTTCAAGGGAATCTAGAGAACACACCAATAAAGAGTGACATAACTAAATGTGCTCAATATATGCGGTACGTGGATTATTTATTTCTTGTACTTAAGAACAGGTCGCAAACCCGAAAATTGCTTCCAAGTTTCAAAAAAAGCACGTAAGAAAATTGGATTCATGTCAGAGCACGAGAAAGATGACTGTCTGCCTTTCCTAGATGTACTATTAAAGAAAGAAACTAATGGTAAATTAAACAGAACAATTTAACATAAACCAACATGATCTTCACAGTATTTGCATTACAGCAGTTTTGTGCCATTTCAATATATATTATCAGCAGTTCGAGTCTGCTTTTCAAGAAATGACAGGTTGGTCAGTCATGATTCAAAAGAAAACGAATAAAATAACGCTTGAACTGGATGTGACGCACACAATTGATTGGTTTCCGTTATTTCATACTCTCTATTTTTACATATTTCTACCT
Organism: Eudiplozoon nipponicum; assembly: GCA_029291075.1. Lineage (NCBI taxonomy): Eukaryota > Metazoa > Platyhelminthes > Monogenea > Mazocraeidea > Diplozoidae > Eudiplozoon > Eudiplozoon nipponicum. Next base: position 482 of record JAQBSW010012479.1, read on the forward strand.
TTTTATCTGATTATCGGTTTGCGATCCGATAATCAGGTAAATGATCTTTTACCTGTCAAGCAACATGTTTCTTTTGAATAATATTTCTACCTTGTCTTTCCATCCATTTTATATATAAATATATGTTCATTAGTAGATACTTGACGGGTTAATAGGAAAGAAGAGTTTCTTGTATCTGATAAAATATCTTTTTTGTTTTTGCACATAGTAAGAGTGCAATTAATTTCTCGCATTTCATATATATATATATGGCGACATTTAAAGAACATTAATGTTCGTGAGTAAGTATGTATTAGGTTTTGCGAGCCTAGTAACAAATTAGTTCAGTTGTGACCAGAAGGATAAACCAAAGGCAGCATGAACGGAAAGTATAATCTCATGCACATTCATTTCGTGCGTACTGGCGACTCATCAGTAGGAGCCGGTATTACGCCCTTTAACCACTATATATTTGGTAGAAGAATGTGGAATAATGGGACGGTACAATCTCCTAGACGAATGTGTAAACCTGTAATAGTGAAGCTGACATAATCTAAAGTCAACGACATTACGACTTCAATGCTCACTCACACTATATAATATATATACCGAGTCTGTAAAGGATACTAACACTATGGCTATTGTGTTAGTAACTGATACCCTTTTGAAATCGATGAGTACCGGATACTAACACTATGGTTTCCGAGTCGATACATGATACCAACCCGATGGATATAAATTTATGCTAAAGTTCACCCAAATTGAGAATTACAACAATTTCCGAACACCTAATACTCCAGTTAAACCATACACTCTGGCCTTCATCGATATCAGTTATCACATTTCGCCTTTGGTTTATCCTTCTGATCACAACTGAACTAATTTGTTACTAGGTTCGCAAAACCTAATACACACTTGCATATATATTAGCTCTTCGCAACAAACAGTATTTAACATTAATGTTCGTGATTGCATAGAAATTGTGCAGCTGACATTTCCAGTCAAGTACAATGTACGCGAGACTACTAGACGCGAGAGCCGCATATCTGACTTTGCTTTCCATATGACTTCAAATCGCATGTATTCTCCAGCAGGGATAGAGTAACAGATAGAGTCTCAGACACCAAAGCAATAAATGCAATATTTAGTTTATTCTGACAAAATGTATTTAGAAATTATCAAGCTATAAATGGTGAAATGGCTCTATTTCCTACCTTATTAATTGGTAAATTCAGTTAAACTCTTGCTGGAACAATATATACGTGTAAATGTGATATAAGCATAATCTTCCTATTATTTGCCAACATTTCTTCGGTCTTTCTGCTGTCAGCACAAATGAATTGACACATTTTCCATTAAATTTCAGCGAGTTCTTTATAATAATAATAAACCCCACTTTTTATTCATAGATTTTTCTCATTTTCGTTCTATGAAAAGCTTGTAATTTTCCATTAAGAGAACGGTCAACCGGGGAAGATTGTCTCGGTTTTTACAACTGCAGGGATTTGCTTTGTCAAAAATCATCTCTTTTCATTTTTCAACATTGTTTTAATTTACATACAATCTGTAACGACACAAATCAATCGCCGACATATTGCGTAAATTAAATTCAAATTTATTTACGTTGCACCAATGAGAAAAAAGCAAATTGCCGTTTAACCACGTTTAACCACCTTTAACCAATAGTATGCAAGTACACATATTGCATGCTATTTAAGCACGGTAATTTACCATGCAAGTCAGTTGGTCGTATCTACGTTCTGCCTCGTGTTACACATGTGCGTGCTGTCGGCTGTCAATACCTACGCTGGATATTGATTTGTTTCACCAACAATTGGCAACAGTCGTGACTCACCGTGTTGCACTTCGGCCAGCAAGACGAGCCAATTAATGCAGAACTTCAACACACATGATAACAACAGCAGGAACCACAACCAGAGTCCACGCAAGGAACAGAACATCAACTTACATATATATAACTTACGCGAACGCCGCCAAGGCCCTCTTAAGGGCCCCCAAATCAGTAACTTATCTCTATTTAGAGCACCTTAACCGAGTTTGTAACGTCGTACGGCATTTACTTGAAGCCAGGGCGTTTACAAAATTGGCGACCACGCCAGGATATTGATTATTTATCTGATTTTTTTTTGGGTATAAATAAATTGACTTTCTTCTTCATTTGTTTGGGATAAATCGACTAACATTTGCGTTTTCTTTACCCTGATCCTGGTTTTTTTTCTGGGAATTTTTATTGTGTATATATTCGTGAATTTGTGGTGTTCTTCTTCCCTAAAGGAAAATTTCAAATTTTGGAAGCAGTGTGTTATTCTTGCTGTTGAAAATAATAATTCATTGGCACTAAAGGCCAACGGGGCCTCTGTTCGTCTTCCCTACAGGACAATTTCAATTTTGGAAGGAGTGACGCTGTTCTGTGTTGAAATAATAATACATTGTCATCAAAGGCCATCGGGGCCTCTGTTCGTTTTTGCCTTTTGTACTGGACAATATCAAGCAACAGTGGAAGCTGTTTGTGGTTAAGCGTTTCGTTATATATTTATACATTTATATATACATTTTCATATTGCTTATAAATTTATGCTTTTAAGATCCCGTAAGATTGTTAAAATGTCAGGTCCAATTTTAGATATTTATGTTCCTGTTTGGGATGGAGATAGTGAGCTATTCTTTATGCGCGTAGACTCCGCTTTCTCCCCGTTTCCTGATTATGACAGTCATCAAAAACTGTCGACGGATTTATCCTAAGCTTGAGGCCATTAGGAAGCTACCTAATCCCATTTTGGGCCTACAAAACGAGGTAGAATCCTTGCTTGGACCCACGGAAACTGAGCAGATAATAAACAAATATGCACAGTTAGATATGCCAAATCTTGGCCCCATAGAAATACTGAGGGAATTACGGAAACGTTGGTATAAAACCAACATTTCTGACCATGAGGCTAAGGTTGTTTTATTAACAATCTTCCCCAAACATTAAAACTCTTTGCCAGACAGCTCCCCAACACTCTCTCTATAGATGACTTATCTGAGAGATGGAGTTAGAATATAGGGTTTTGGAACCCAAAGTGAATCCATCATCCTTTTCTTCACCCCCGCAAGATGATAGAATCTCCTCTTTAGAGAGAACAGTGGCGAACATGGCCAAAGTTCTAGAAGGATTGGCCATTACCAAATCCGAGATAAATCAAGTGAATGCTCGACCAAAATTCGTTTCCAAGTCAAATTATAATGGTAGGCGGCGATCGAGATCTCCGCAATCCTTTAATAAATATGCTCCAAAGAACTGGTGTTATAACCACCAGAAGTTTTTTATGCTTGCCAAGTTTGTCTTTGTCGTTCCGAACAATTTCCGAATGAGTGTCAATTTCCACAGCTGACGGAAAGGACAACAGACCGCAGGCACAAGGGTGCATCAGTATCCGGAAACGTCTGGCGCAGGAAGTAGAAGACCGTACTTTCTGCACATCAACGGCATCAACGGCGCTACAGGGAAGAAGCCAACTACAATCCGACATCCCTGTCGACTCTTTTCGTCCACGCCGAATGTTTCACATAGAGAACCAAACGGACAATGCCGGTCGCAATCACCAGCCTACTTGTTTGCATGACCCGGCCAAACAGCCAAACGAACTTCTGCACCTTCTTGATTTCAAAACTGGCGAAGAGTTCATCGTAGACACAGGTGCGGCAGTCTCAGTTCTCAAAGGTGATTCAATGGCCGAGATGTCGCTAGGCGTTCTTCTCGCAACAGCTACGGGCGAGCCCATACCAACTTATGGCTGCCAATACCGCACACTCAACATAGGTCTACGACGTGAATTTTCCCACAAATTCATCATTGCCAAGGTCTCACATAATATAATAGGCCTTGATTTCCTTCTAAAATTTCGGCTCATTGTTGATCTTGCCAATCAAAAGATCATCGACTCCTCCGCCGGACTTGAACAAAGCTTTTGGACACTTGCCTCCGAGCGTTTGGAGTTACAGGTCATTCAGCCAACCCCAGTGCATCATTCAGCAGAGATATCAGCAGCTCTTTGAAAATACAAATCGCTTTTCGATCTTAACAAATCCGATCTACGAGTCTCCAACACGATGCATCATATCGTCACAGAGGGACAACCTATTGCACTCAAGAAGCGACCACTGGCTCCTGCTAAGCTGAAAGCTGCCCAAGAAGAATTCTCAAGGCTTTTGGAAGAGGGAATCATCAGACCATCAAAAAGTTCATGGGCGTCACCACTGCACTTAGTCGCAAAATCAAACGGATCGTACAGAGCCTGTGGAGACTACCGTAAGCTAAATTCAGTGACAAAATCTGATGCATATCCTATTCCAAATATCAACACTTTACTTGAAAAACTCAACGGCAGCAATTTCTTCTCAGTGATTGACCTCAGACAAACGTACCATCACATACCGGTAGCACCAGAGGATATCGAGAAAACTGCAGTCATCACTCCATTTGGCCTTTTTGAATATCTTTACATGCCTTTTGGACTCAAGTGTGCTACTCAGACATTTCAAAGATTCATAGACAACATACTTCGCGATGACTCTGCTTATTGTATGTCATATCTCGATGACATTATGGTATTCAGTCCAGATCTAGAATCTCATGCGAAACATCTGCGAAATGTCCTCTCACGCTTATCCAACCACGGACTCAAGATCAACTGTGACAAGACGCAGATTGCAACTTCATCCGTCGACTTCTTGGGGCATCGTATCACGGCCCAAGGTATTCAACCGTTGCCGTCAAAGACGAATTCAATCAAGAATATCAAGTCACCAAGGACTTTGAGCGATTTGCAGAAAATCCTGGGAGTACTAAACTATTATCGCAAGTTCCTTCCAGACCTTTCAAAACAACTTTATCCTTTGTGCAGGCACCTGCGGAACCGAAAAGGACTTAGCAAGAATTCCATCATTGCTTGGTCATCCGAAGACGAGGAATTACTTCGTCTTGCCATCAATTCGTTAGCAAATGCCACTGCCTACCATCCCCAAGCTAATGGCATGGTAGAGAGAATGCATAGGGAACTCAAAGCAGCTTTAGCATCCTCGTCCATTAATAGCAACTGGGTCGATGCACTACCTTTAGTTCTGCTGGCCATGCGTTCTCGTACTCGAGAATCCATTAAACGTCTGCGTCACAACTCTTGTATGGCATGGATCTACGCCTGCCTAGTCAGCTCCCACGTCTACTATCGGCACAAGATGACCCACAAAACGAAGCTACCCGCCTTCGACTTCATTTCGGTAACATGTCCGAACAGCAGCCGAGACACACGCCTCGTCCAGTCTTCGTTCACCCACAGCTCCACAGCTGCATAAGAGTACTCGTTCGCAACAATAATGCTGTTGCACCACTACAACCCAAGTATCGCGGTCCTTACCCGATTTTACTAAGACAGCCAAAATACTTCATCATCATGCAAGGCGCTACACCGACATCAGTAAGCATAGACAGGTTGAAACCGTTTATCGAACCACCTGATCCTGAGAGCGTTCAAACTTCTACACACGTCTCAGGCTCCGTCTGCCCACAATCTCAATAACCTGCTTTGTATAACGCGTAATTAATTTTTTTAAAAACATTAACATTAGCTATAAAATTTTTTAACCTTACGTTATTTTTCGTATTTGTCTCGCGTGGCATAACCAGCTGTTCTTAGCTAACAATTGTGTAGCATTTTTGAACAGTTCTTTGGTATTATGCCATCTCTGAGGCAATGTTCGTGTATATATTTTTATGCAGTTACCTTTGATTTTAATGTATATATTTTTACATTATAATGTATTTCGCACACATGACATTACACTGCCTATTTTGGTATGACCAGCTACTTAGAGCTAACGCTTTTGTGTAGCAACACTAAGTGGTGATCAGCTTCATATCATGGTACAGGCCACTTTCAATGCATATCTCAACTTTATCTATTTCACAAAGACCACTCTACAAATGTCATGACCACAACGTTGAGCACTCTAGCTCCTTTGGTCGTATACAAACACATTGACAATGATCCAACCTGCTTAGGTTTTTAACTTAAACCTGGCAAATTCAGAGGCGATTTACCTCGAAATCTTCACGCTGCGGCTCAAAAACTTACACTGCTCTATTTTGCCTCACGTGCTATGACCGTCCACTAGAGCTAACTATTTGTGTAGCAATTCCTAGTGGTTACCTGGCATCATATCATTGTTGAAGCAACCAACAAGCATATTTAAGCCCAGCACTTATGGTTCATCATATTTTTGCTTAACTTGGTTCGAACTCTGTCATGCATTTCTAATCTAGCCTCGCAGAGAGGAATAATTTTTTTCTTTTTTTTTCAGAGAAGAAAATGTTGTAACGACACAAATCAATCGCCGACATATTGCGTAAATTAAATTCAAATTTATTAAAGTTGCACCAATGAGGAAAAAGCAAAATTGCCGTTTAACCACGTTTAACCACGTTTAACCAATAGTGTGCAAGTACACCTATTGCATGCTATTTAAGCACGGTAATTTACTGTAAACGCCCCGGCTTCAAGTAAATGCCGTACGATTAGATGAGAAGCAAGTGCCTCTGTCCATGATGACCTCATTGGGAACACCATAATTGGATATCCATGCAGAGATAAAACCGTTAGTGACTTCGTCTGCAGAAATGGTGCCAAGAGGTAATGCCGCAGGCCACCGTGTAAATCTATCGATCATAGTTAGAAGGTAGCTGAAATCTTGAACCTTTGTCAGATGAACTATGTCGATGTGGACGATAGCTAGGCGAGAAGTAGACCGAAAATGTTGCAACTTGGAACGAGTGTGTCGTGTGATCTTGTTTTCTGACAAATTGCACACTCTGAGACCCATCGTTTAACATTCTGCCTAAGTCTGTGACCCCAGAAACGATCTGTAAGAAGTCGGACAGTCGCTTGGCTTCCTGGGTGAGAAATTGAGTGAATTGAATCAAAAACTTTTCTCTGAAGGCTGGTCGGCAGAACTGGCTTGTTGGGCTGCGTACCCGTGAAGTAAACAATTGGTAAGCCTTCCCACAGACGGCATATGAACTTGGTTGGGTGACGGGCTATTGATCTTTGAATGTGAATGTCACCGCGTTGTTCAGTTCGCAGGAGAGTTGGCGTTAGTGCAGGTTCGCTGAGTGCCACGGAGTTGACAGTGAATGGTGACGGCGAAGGTGGTTGTAGAGAGACGTCTGGCCTGGACAGGGCATCTGCAATGAAGTTCTGTTTGCCCTTGACGTGAAAGACGTCAAATTGCCATTCGCTTAGACGAGAAAGCTGTCTTTCCACTCTGGCAGGGTACTTGGCGATAGATGAAGTTGCGTTTCGAAGTGCGCTAACTAGTGGTGCATGATCTGTGAAAACAACAAATCTGCTACTGCCAATGATGCTGATAAAATGGCGCACTGCGTCGTGGATGGCGAGAAGTTCTCGGCCGAAAGTGTCGTACCTCGTTTCTACTGGTTGGAGAGTACGCGAGTAGAAACTGATAGGCTTCCGAACTCCGTCGATCTCTTGTTCCAAAGTGGCTCCAATAGCGAATTCAGAAGCATCTGTCGTGAGTAGAAATGGCTTTTCGAAATCTGGATGCGTTAGCATTGTGGCATTTGCTAACGAGTTGATGGCAAGTCGAAGTAATTCCTCGTCTTCGGATGACCAAGCAATGATGGAATTCTTGCTAAGTCCTTTTCGGTTCCCCAGGTGCCTGCACAAAGGATAAAGTTGTTTTGAAAGTCCTGGAAGGAACTTGCGATAATAGTTTAGTACTCCCAGGATTTTCTGCAAATCGCTCAAAGTCCTTGGTGACTTGATATTCTTGATTGAATTCGTCTTTGACGGCAACGGTTGAATACCTTGGGCCGTGATACGATGCCCTAAGAAGTCGACGGATGAAGTAGCAATCTGCGTCTTGTCACAGTTGATCTTGAGTCCGTGGTTGGATAAGCGTGAGAGGACATTTCGTAGATGTTTCGCATGAGATTCTAGATCTGGACTGAATACCATAATGTCATTGAGATATGCCATACAATAAGCAGAGTCGTCTCGAAGTATGTTGTCTATGAATCTTTGAAATGTCTGAGTAGCACACTTAAGTCCAAAAGGCATGTAAAGATATTCAAAAAGGCCAAATGGAGTGATGACTGCAGTTTTCTCGATATCCCCTGGTGCTACTGGTATGTGATGGTACGCTTGTCTGAGGTCAATCACTGAGAAGAAATTGCTGCCGTTGAGATTTTTAAGAAAAGTGTTGATATTTGGAATAGGATATGCATCAGATTTTGTCACTGAATTTAGCTTACGGTAGTCTCCACAGTCTCTGTACGATCCGTTTGATTTTGAGACTAAGTGCAGTGGTGACGCCCATGAACTTTTTGATGGTCTGATGATTCCTTCTTCCAAAAGCATTGAGAATTCTTCTTGGGCAGCTTTCAGCTTAGCAGGAGCCAGTGGTCGCTTCTTGAGTGCAATAGGTTGTCCTTCTGTGACGATATGATGCATCATGTTGGAGACTCGCAGATCGGATTTGTTAAGATCGAAAAGTGATTTGTATTTTCGAAGAGATGCTGATATCTCTGCTGAATGATGCACTGGGGTTGGCTGAATGACCTTTAACTCCAAACGCTCGGAGGCAAGTGTCCAAAAGCTTTGTTCAAGTCCGGTGGAGGGGTTGATGATTTTTTGATTGGCAAGATCAACAATGAGCCGAAATTTTAGAAGGAAATCAAGGCCTATTATATGATGTGAGACCTTGGCAATGATGAAGTTGTGGGAAAATTCACGTCGTAGACCTATGTTGAGTGTGCGGTATTGGCAGCCATAAGTTGGTATGGGCTCGCCTGTAGCTGTTGTGAGAAGAACGCCTAGCGACATCTCGGCCATTGAATCACCTTTGAGAACTGAGACTGCCGCACCTGTGTCTACGATGTACTCTTCGCCAGTTTTGAAATCAAGAAGGTGCAGAAGTTCGTTTGGCTGTTTGGCTGGGTCATGCAAACAAGTAGGCTGGTGATAGCGACCGGCATTGTCTGTTTGGTTCTCTATGTGAAAAATTCGGCGTGGACGAAAAGAGTCGACAGGGATATCGGATTGTAGTTGGCTTCTTCCCTGTAGCGCCGTTGATGCCGTTGATGCCGTTGATGTGCAGAAAGTACGGTCTTCTACTTCCTGCGCCAGACGTTTCCCGATACTGATGCACCCTTGTGCCTGCGGTCTGTTGTCCTCTCCGTCAGTTGTGGAAATTGACACTCATTCGGAAATTCTTCGGAACGACAAAGACAAACTTGGCAAGCATAAAAAACTTCTGGTGGTTATAACACCAGTTCTTTGAGCATATTTATTAAATGATTGCGGAGATCTCGATCGCCGCCTACCATTATAATTTGACTTGGAAACGAATTTTGGTCGAGAATTCACATGATTTATCTCCGATTTGGTAATGGCCAATCCTTCTAGAACTTTGGCCATGTTCGCCACTGTTCTCTCTAAAGAGGAGATTCTATCATCTTGCGGGGTGAAGAAAAGGATGATGGATTCACTTTGGGTTCCAAAACCCTATATTCTAACTCACACCTCTCAGATAAGTCATCTATAGAGAGAGTGTTGGGGAGCTGTCTGGCAAAGAGTTTTAATGTTTGGGGAAGATTGTTAATAAAACAACCTTAGCCTCATGGTCAGAAATGTTGGTTTTATACCAACGTTTCCGTAATTCCCTCAAAATTAGGATGGGGACAAGGTTTGGCATGTCTAACTGCGCATATTTATTTATTATCTGCTCGGTTTCTGTGGGCCCAAGCAAGGATTCTACTTCGTTTTGTAGGCCCAAAATGGGATTAGATAGCTTCCTAATGGCCTCAAGCTTAGGATAAATCCGTCGCTGCAATTCAGAAGGTAGTTTAGCAAAACCTTTGACAGTTTTTGATGAATGTCATAATCAGGAAACGGGGAGAAAGCGGAGTCTACGCGCATAAAAAATAACTCACTATCTCCATCCAAACAGGAACATCAATATCTAAAATTGGACCTGACATTTTAACAATCTTACAGGATCTTAAAAGCATAAATTTATAAGCAATATGAAAATGTATATATAAATGTATAAATATATAACGAAACGCTTACCCACAAACAGCTTCCACTGTTGCTTGATATTGTCCAGTACAAAAGGAAAAAACGAACAGAGGCCCCGATGGCCTTTGATGACAATGTATTATTATTTCAACACAGAACAGCGTCACTCCTTCCAAAAATTGAAATTGTCCCACAAACAGCTTCCACTGTTGCTTGATATTGTCCAGTACAAAAGGAAAAAACGAACAGAGGCCCCGATGGCCTATGATGACAATGTATTATTATTTCAACACAGAACAGCGTCACTCCTTCCAAAAATTGAAATTGTCCTGTAGGGAAGACGAACAGAGGCCCCGTTGGCCTTTAGTGTCAATGAATTATTATTTTCAACAGCAAGAATAACACACTGCTTCCAAAATTTGAAATCATCCTTTAGGGAAGACGAACACCACAAATTCACGAATATATACCCAACAGAAAAACAGGATCAGGGTAAAGAAAACGCAAATGTTAGTCGATTTATCCCAAACAAATGAAGAAAGTCAATTTATTTATACCCAAAAAAAATCAGATAAATAATCAATATCCTGGCGCGGTCGCCAATTTGTAAACGCCCCGGCTTCAAGTAAATGCCGTACGACGTTACAAACTCGGTTAAGGTGCTCTGAATAGAGATTAGTTACTGATATGGGGGCCCTTAAGAGGGCCGGGTAATGCGTTCGCTTTAAGTATTCAGCGTTGAAGATGTCCTAGAGCCTTGGGTGGACTCTGGTTGATTTGTTGCTCCCGTGGTTGAGCTGTGATCGTGTTGTGGATGGTGTCCTGCAGGTCCTGCACTCAATTGGCTCGTCTCTCCGGTATCCCGCAACAAGATGAGTAGGTATTGACAGCCGACAGAGCGCACACGTATTGACAGCCGACAGAACGCACACGCGTGAAGCAGGTAGAAGGCAAATGCCACAACTGACTTGCATGGTAAATTACCGTGCTTAAATAGCATGCAATATGTGTACTTGCATACTATTGGTTAAACGTGGTTAAACGTGGTTAAACGTGGTTAAACGGCAATTTGCTTTTTTCTCATTGGTGCAACGTAAATAAATTTGAATTTAATTTACGCAATATGTCGGCGATTGATTTGTGTCGTTACACTATCAAATCACCAGCGTAGGTATTGACAGCCGACAGAGCGCACACGTATTGACAGCCGACAGAACGCACACGCGTGAAGCAGGTAGAAGGCAAATTCCACAACTGACTTGCATGGTAAATTACCGTGCTTAAATAGCATGCAATATGTGTACTTGCACACTATTGGTTAAATGTGGTTAAACGTGGTTAAACGGCAATTTTGCTTTTTTCTCATTGGTGCAACGTAAATAAATTTGAATTTAATTTTCGCAATATGTCGGCGATTGATTTGTGTCGTTACAACACTTTCCTCTCTGAAAAAAAAAGAAAAAAATATTCCTCTCTGCGAGGCTAGATAAGAAATGCATGACAGAGTTCGAACCAAGTTAAGCAAAAATATGATGAACCATAAGTGCTGGGTTTAAATATGCTTGTTGGTTCCTTCAACAATGATATGATGCCAGGTAACCACTAGGAATTGCTACACAAATTGTTAGCTCTAGTGGACGGTCATAGCACGTGAGGCAAAATAGAGCAGTGTAAGTTTTGAGAGCCGCAGCGTGAAGATTTCGAGGTAAATCGCCTCTGAATTTGCCAGGTTTAAGATAAAAACCTAAGCAGGTTGGATCGTTGTCAATGTGTTTGTATACGACCAAAGGAGCTAGAGTGCTCGACGTTGTGGTCATGACATTTGTAGAGTGAGATATGCATTGAAGGTGGCCTGTACCATGATATGAAGCTGATCACTACTTAGTGTTGCTACACGAAAGCGTTAGCTCTAAGTAGCTGGTCATACCAAAATAGGCAGTGTAATGTTATGTGTGAGAAATACATTATAATGTAAAATATATATACATTAAAATCAAAGGTAATTGCATAAAATATGTACACGAACATTGCCTCAGAGATGGCATAATACCAAAGAACTGTTCAAAATTGCTACACAATTGTTAGCTAAGAACAGCTGGTTATGCCACATGAGACAAATACTAAAAATAACGAAAGGTTAAAAAAAATTTTATAGTTAATGTTAATGTTTAAAAAAAATTAATTACGCGTTATACAAAGCAGGTTGAGATTGTGGGCAGACGGAGCCTGAGACGTGTGTAGAAGGTTGAACGCTCTCAGGATCAGGTGGTTCGATAAACGGTTTCAACTTGTCTATGCTTACTGATGTCGGTGTAGCGCCTTGCATGATGATGAAGTATTTTGGCTGTCTTAGTAAAATCGGGTAAGGACCGCGATACTTTGGGTTGTAGTGGTGCAACAGCATTATTGTTGCGAACGAGTACTCTCTTGCAGCTGTGGAGCTGTGGGGGAACGAAGACTGGACGAGGCGTGTGTCTCGGCTGCTGTTCGGACATGTTACCGAAATGAAGTCGAAGGCGAGTAGCTTCGTTTTGTGGGTCATCTTGTGCCGGTAGTAGACGTGGGAGCTGACTAGGCAGGCGTAGATCCATGCCATACAAGAGTTGTGACGCAGACGTTTAATGGATTCTCGAGTACGAGAACGCATGGCCAGCAGAACTAAAGGTAGTGCATCGACCCAGTTGCCATTAATGGACGAGGATGCTAAAGCCGCTTTGAGTTCCCTATGCATTCTCTCTACCATGCCATTAGCTTGGGGATGGTAGGCAGTCGTCTGGCGTAAGATGCATCCCATGTACCGTAAGGTGGTTTTGAAACGATAAGATGAGAAGCAAGTGCCTCTGTCCGTGATGACCTCATTGGGAACACCATAATTGGATATCCATGCATAGATAAACCGTTAGTTACTTCGTCTGCAGAAATGGTGCCAAGAGGTAATGCCGCAGGCCACCGTGTAAAACTATCGATCATAGTTAGAAGGTAGCTGAAACCTTGAACCTTTGTCAGATGAACTATGTCGATGTGGACGATGGCTAGGCGAGATGTAGACCGAAAATGTTGCAACTTAGAACGACTGTGTCGTGTGATCTTGTTTTTCTGACAAATAGCACACTCTGAGACCCATCGTTTAACATTCTGCCTAAGTCTGTGACCCCAGAAACGACCTGTAAGAAGTCGGACAGTCGCTTGGCTTCCTGGGTGAGAAATTGAGTGAATTGAATTGAAAACCTTTCTCTGAAGGCTGGTCGGCAGAACTGGCTTGTTGGGCTGCGTACCCGTGAAGTAAACAATTGGTAAGCCTTCCCACAAACGGCATATGAACTTGGTTGGGTGACGGGCTATTGATCTTTGAATGTGAATGTCACCGCGTTGTTCAGTTCGCAGGAGAGTTGGCGTTAGCGCAGGTTCACTGAGTGCCACGGAGTTGACAGTGAATGGTGACGGCGAAGGTGGTTGTAGAGAGACGTCTGGCTTGGGCAGGGCATCTGCAATGAAGTTCTGTTTGCCCTTGACGTGAAAGACGTCAAATTGCCATTCGCTCAGACGAGAAAGCTGTATTTCCACTCTGGCAGGGTACTTGGCGATAGATGAAGTTGCGTTTCGAAGTGCGCTAACTAGTGGTGCATTATCTGTGAAAACAACAAATCTGCTACTGCCAATGATGCTGATAAAATGACGCACTGCGTCGTGAATGGCGAGAAGTTCTCGGCCGAAAGTGTCGTACCTCGTTTCTACTGGTTGGAAAGTACGCGAGTAGAAACTGATAGGCTTCCGAACTCCGTCGATCTCTTGTTCCAAGGTGGCTCCAATAGCGAATTCAGAAGCATCTGTCGTGAGTAGAAATGGCTTTTCGAAATCTGGATGCGTTAGCATTGTGGCATTTGCTAACGAGTTGATGGCACGTCGAAGTAATTCCTCGTCTTCGGATGACCAAGCAATGATGGAATTCCTGCTAAGTCCTTTTCGGTTCTGCAGGTGCCTGCACAAGGGATAAATTTGTTTTGAAAGGCCTGGAAGGAACTTGCGATAATAGTTTAGTACTCCCAGGATTTTCTGCAAATCGCTCAAAGTCCTTGATGACTTGATATTCTTGATTGAATTCGTCTTTGACGGCAACGGTTGAATACCTTGGGCCGTGATACGATGCCCCAAGAAGTCGACGGATGAAGTTGCAATCTGCGTCTTGTCACAGTTGATCTTGAGTCCGTGGTTGGATAAGCGTGAGAGGATATTTCGTAGATGTTTCGCATGAGACTCTAGATCTGGACTGAATACCATAATGTCATCGAGATATGACATACAATAAGCAGAGTCATCGCGAAGTATGTTGTCTATGAATCTTTGAAATGTCTGAGTAGCACACTTAAGTCCAAAAAGGCATGTAAAGATATTCAAAAAGGCCAAATGGAGTGATGACTGCAGTTTTCTCGATATCCTCTGGTGCTACCGGTATGTGATGGTACGCTTGTCTGAGGTCAATCACTGAGAAGAAATTGCTGCCATTGAGTTTTTCAAGTAAAGTGTTGATATATGGAATAGGATATGCATCAGATTTTGTCACTGAATTTAGCTTACGGTAGTCTCCACAGGCTCTGTACGATCCGTTTGATTTTGAGACTAAGTGCAGTGGTGACGCCCATGAACTTTCGATGGTCTGATGATTCCCTCTTCCAAAAGCCTTGAGAATTCTTCTTGGGCAGCTTTCAGCTTAGCAGGAGCCTGTGGTCGCTTCTTGAGTGCAATAGGTTGTCCTTCTGTGACGATATGATGCATCGTGTTGGAGACTCGCAGATCGGATTTGTTGAGATCAAAAAGCGATTTGTATTTTCGAAGAGCTGCTGATATCTCTGCTGAATGATGCACTGGGGTTGGCTGAATGACCTGTAACTCTAAACGCTCGGAGGCAAATGTCCAAAAATGTTGTTCAATTCCTGTGGAGGGGTCGATGATATTTTGATTGGCAAGATCAACAATGAGCCGAAATTTTAGAAGGAAATCAAGGCCTATTATATTATGTGAGACCTTGGCAATGATGAAGTTGTGCGGTATTGGCAGCCATAAGTTGGTATGGGCTCGCCTGTAGCTGTTGCGAGAAGAACGCCTAGCGACATCTCGGCCATTGAATCACCTTTGAGAACTGAGACTGCCGCACCTGTGTCTACGATGTACTCTTCGCCAGTTTTGAAATCAAGAAGGTGCAGAAGTTCGTTTGGCTGTTTGGCCGGGCCATGCAAACAAGTAGGCTGGTGATTGCGACCGGCATTGTCTGTTTGGTTCTCTATGTGAAAAATTCGGCGTGGACGAAAAGAGTCGACAGGGATGTCGGATTGTAGTTGGCTTCTTCCCTGTAGCGCCGTTGATGCCGTTGATGTGCAGAAAGTACGGTCTTCTACTTCCTGCGCCAGACGTTTCCCGATACTGATGCACCCTTGTGCCTGCGGTCTGTTGTCCTCTCCGTCAGCTGTGGAACTTGACACTCATTCGGAAATTCTTCGGAACGACAAAGACAAACTTGGCAAGCATAAAAACTTCTGGTGGTTATAACACCATTTCTTTGGGGTATATTTATTAAATGATTGCGGAGATCTCGATCGCCGCCTACCATTATAATTTGACTTGAAAACGAATTTTGGTCGAGCATTCACATGATTTATCTCCGATTTGGTAATGGCCAATCCTTCTAGAACTTTAGCCATGTTCGCCACTGTTCTCTCTAAGGAGGAGATTCTATCATCTTGCGGGGGTGAAGAAAAGGATGATGGATTCACTTTTGGTTCCAAAACCCTATATTCTAACTCACATCTCTCAGATAAGTCATCTATAGAGAGAGTGTTGGGGAGCTGTCTGGCAAAGAGTTTTAATGTTTGGGGAAGACTGTTAATAAAAACAACCTTAGCCTCATGGTCAGAAATGTTGGTTTTATACCAACGTTTCCGTAATTCCCTCAGTATTTCTATGGGACCAAGATTTGGCATATCTAACTGCGCATATTTGTTTATTATCTGCTCAGTTTCAGTGGGTCCAAGCAAGGATTCTACCACGTTTTGTAGGCCCAAAATGGGGTTAGATAGCTTCCTAATGGCCTCAAGCTTAGGATAAATCCGTTGCTGCAATTCAGAAGG
>JAQBSW010012480.1:0-16672 GCA_029291075.1 Eudiplozoon nipponicum
TTCAAGTAAACGATTTAATATCTAAATCGAAAGGGTAACAAGTGGAGTTCCACAGGGATCAAGTTTGGGGCCAATTTTATTTAAAATCGTATTTGCACATTTGGAAACTAAGATCCTTAACGGTCGAGTTTGCAAATTCGTTGATGATTTAAAAATAATCTTTCCAATTGATCCAAAAAATGTCGAATTCTCCAAAAATAATGTGACACTAGATTTGTATGATTTAAGTAGATATTTGATAACACTAGGTCTGAGAATAAACAATAAAAAGTCGAGAGCTTTAAAACTAGGTAACAGAACAGAATTTAATTATGTTTATTTTCATTATGCTGTGATTAATGATGTTTTTGAGATAAAACTTCTGCAATAAATTAAGGATTTAGGCATAACTATTAAATTTACAGCTTCTGCAGAGAGATATATTGAAAGGATAGTAGGCAGTGCCAAGAACAGTTGGGCACTAATAAATAGAAATATCTTATCGAATGGCATAAAATTTAAAATGCTACTTGAAATCCATTAAAAAGGGTTTGTCCAATAAGATAGAAGCTGTACAAAGAAAAGTTGTGAAACAAATTAGCACTATATACGCCACTAGATTACAGTTTGTATCACTGCAAACTTTATGGTTTCGGAGGATGTGCTATTGCATAAAAGTTTTCCATTTGAACCAGTGAACTGGTGCCTATATGAATCCAATAAGAAAGAGTAATGAAGTTGGAACTAGGTCTGGACAGTTGGCAATATCTCCTCATTTGGTGGGAAATGTTGCGAGCAAGTTATTTTCTTTTTCGAAAATTTACAAAATTTAAAATCAATTGCTAAAGGGGCTTAGAGAAACGCCTCCATCTAAGATGGCTTTATATTTTTGTCTACTGAACTAGAAATCTACAATCCTGCTGATATTTTTAATTTTGTTAATGAGAATACTTTCTCATGTTTGAATAAAAGACAAGGATACTTGTTATCATCAACATAACTTCTTGATATTCTTTTTTTAAAGTTTTGTATTATTAAAATTGAAATGTTATGCATTATATCATCATGTTAGTCAACAATACATACAATCAATAGCTAATCATGATCCTCATTTTTTTGCATAATGTTACGCTCGAATTGAACCCTAATTTTTCCTATTTTGGTGATGAATCTATTTATCTTTACGGCCGAACTTTCTGATATTGATATATTGTAAAGTACAACTAGTAAGAATTACTTATCTACATGAAACTAATTGCACATATTTATGTGATGTGATATCTTTTTTATATTTTACATTTTCGAATATTTTTATTTGATGGAACATGTGTGGTATGAATCCAAATAAATGTATTCTATTCTATTTCAGAATCGCACATCTAATTTTGGTTTCCATAAATATGCATCACAGTTTGATCCTGGTTAGTCAGTTTGCCGTCGTACTCTAATGATGATCATGGAAGCTCGAAACGCGTCATTATGTGTGTATGAAAGTTATTTTTCTATGTTATTCGACGACTGGTTACACTCAATGCTATAGATGTTTACTATGATCTCGAAAATACATAATTATGTTTTAACATTTTATTGCCAAGCAAAACTATTTGAAAAAATGATTAGAGCACCAAACTGTGTTGTTATAATCGTTTCCATGTTCACTCAAGCCTCAATCTTTGGCTCAACACATGCACGACAATTGCTAAATTTCTGAAATTGCGCAAACTGAAATATATACGAGGGCAAATTCTAATTTTACATCCCTGAAATTGGTTTGTCTGAAATTTGCTTTGAAATATTTTCTATAATACTTGGTGACTGAAGGTAATTAGTATCATCTACAAAACCAGAGCAATTTGACCCAATGTTTATTCAAATATTGAGTTCGAGAAAGCATATTATCCAATATCGGTGGAGGGAGTTTCTATGCTAAGCTTTGCAGTCAGATAGCCTGGACTGAATTTCATGAATTTAATCGAATTCATTTTGTTCTGAAAAATAACAGTAAAACATGATTAAGAGGCCGGTAGAACAAAATAAAATTCATTATGTCGAAGGAATTCTGACGCATACCGTAGACTCAGAAGATATAAGAAGGAATTTATTCAGTTTATTCGAATATTTTAACGTAGTAGAGTTTCGCTTGCAACATGCTTCATAGACAATACAGAATTTAGAATGGCATATTTACATGGAACAAAATATAAATCGCGGACTCTGTAATCAGATGCAACTAGATACCATAATATTTTTTGATAGATCTTTGCCTTCTTTGAGGTATTGTACTATTTCATTTTCAATATATGCAGCAGCAGATTTGTTGTTTATATAGATCATGCTCGCTTAATCAGCGTACTTCAAAATCTGTCTTCATCCGTAGCAAATTATCCAGCCAGAGTAGAATAATAGCTTTTACGTCTTAGCGAATAGCAATTCGAAACCTTTCATATGAAGAGCAAACCAAACATCACTGCAGACATCTTCCTGCAAATTTCCTTGCTTTTACCGTCCTTAATCAATACTTTAACTCTAAACAAGCCCAAAATGACGCCACCCTTTTTAAAAAGAAAACAATTTAACGAAATTTATTTTTAGGCATCAGTAACTCACCATTAAACCAAGTTTGTATGCAGAGTCTGGGAGAGTTAAGCTATTGTAAACTTCACGAGTACATGGTCACAAAGATCTTTCTTGACAATTGAACTCCAAATAAAATTGAATGTTTCTATTTAATCCATTTCTCATCGAGGTAGTAATAGAAATGTTAGACATATAAAAGACTGTTGAGGGGTATAATAAACGATAAGCAATATGTGTTTCACATACAAGAAGAATAAAATCATTCGCAACGCTTATACTATGTTGGAACATCTGTGAAAAGTGACATCATACTTAGCAATTTTTCCCATGGATTTAGTTCATCCTACCGTATTTCTAGATTTTAGGCACCATTTAACCACGTTTGATAGATAGTGGTTCCAAACTCCATTCGTATAGGACACTTTGGAATTCCTAACAAGATTATTACCGGTCATCATTTAAGAAAAACCTTTAGTTACGTTGGTTTCGTTTTATGCCAAACCACCAACTACAAACGAAAGCCGAATGTTTTGGTTGAGGAAATGCATAAAAAATTCAAAGATGCTGTAGCATCCTCGGCATTTAATGACAACTGATTCGATGAATTACTCTTTGTACATCAAAAGATGCGTTTTCGTAGGTGCAAATTTATCCGTAAATCTGCGTCATATTCCCTATATTGCTTGGAATTACGCTTTTCTGTTCAACTAAGATGTTTACTAAAATTATAAGAGGACACAGGATTTGAAGCTTTGCATCTTCGTCATCATTTTAGCAATATATCAACCAATCTTCCGAGAAAATTTTTACGTCCAGTCTTTGTACATGAAAATCTTCAATTATGTATAGATTCAATGTGCGAAACAACGATGCTTTAGTAACGCTACAACCTAAGTATCTTGGCCCATAACAAATATTACTTTATCAATAAATTAATTACCGCCTGTTGAAACACGACAGATCGCTCAATCACTCGATAGCCGATCCGTTCTCGTAGTATGTCCTCCATAAAGCAGGTCGATTACTGTCTACCCTATCCAAATAGAAGAATTGACTAAGCCCCAATGATGAAGATGAAACCCGAATAAGATTTAGAGAGTGAAGCGTTTCCAGTTTGTATAACCTTGCCATGTACAACTTTTCAAATTTAATTCAATAAATGGTGTATCATAAAGCCAGTAAAATTTTAAGCCAAATTATTTACTTGACAATTCTAAAAATTGTTTACACACGATTATCGTTTTCTACACTTATAAAAGTAACCTAATGAATGTGGAATTGCTCATATAAAAGTACCAATAATCTAACCATAGTACAAAGTCAATGAAGTAAAATCTAATTTTTACTTATAACACTTATATCTTTGGCGTTCAAAATAAAGCACAAATCTTCATTAACTCAGTAGTCTCAAATAACATAATGAAATAGCATATGCGCGCGATCATATTCAGTAATATATCGAGGTACGAGCAGCCTAACATACAAGTTATTTAAGATACGCGCCGGAGTTCGGACCATATTTTCGTTCAAGATACGAGCTCAAATCCGAGATACGAGCCGTGTTTCTAGATCGTCCCGCTAGTTAGAGCACAAGTCCGAGCATCATCCGAGAGAATCTCTCGCTCACTCGCACGTATTACCCGCTTGAATCGAAGTGTATCTTGTGCTCTTTACTCTTTTTTGCATGTTTTTTGCGTGATTACTGAACTTTTTTGTGTGTTATCATGGGGCCGAAGAAAGTGAGTGCTAAGGACAATGGGGACAGGACGAAGAGAACGATGTGAATAGAACTAAAGCAAGGAATAATAGAAAAAAAATGAGCGTAGCGACGACTGATTGAAAATTAAGCTTACAGTTAATTGCATTTTTTAAAGTTCTTTCCTTCATTTGAAATAAGGAATGTGTAGTTTTAGTTTTAAAGTTACGAAAATAGTTTTAAGTTCTAAAAAAGTGCCGTTAACGTACATGTCTCTTTACCGTTCAGCTTCTTTAGCCGCACTCGTCTGTCTCCAAAGTATGACTATTATGCTAAATAACTCTTTAATTAATTTTTTTAATGTTTTGTTATGTATTTGTTAATTATACATGTTTGTTCGCTATCTAAAAAAATATCTTTATTCATAATTTACAATAGGTTGTGGATTTTTCATAGGTCCTGAATGGATTAAATTGAATACAGTTATTGTAAATGGGAGAAATTAGTTTGAGATACGAGCCGATTGACTTACGAGCTCGGTTCTGGAACGAATTAAACTCGTTTTCATTGAGTATATATATAGAAATATGAGTGGGCAAATATTTGAACAGCTAGTGTTTAAGTAAAGCCGATATATATATATATATATATATATATATATATATATATATATATATATATATATATATATATATATATATATATATATATAACTTCAAACAATTAACCAGGCTTGCACAAAATCAGGCATGTAAAATACTACAAATTGATGTTTAAAAGCGAACATACTATTAAAATGCAATGCTACAGGTAGTCAAAAATTTTCAGCATCAAACATAATGCATCAACTACTTTTGTGGGTATATATAATTTGAAACATTCTATTGACCCAACAGGTCGTTTAAATTTAAAATATTTCACATGCGTTACAGGCCCCCTTATCCTACGATCTCAATCAAACCGGAATTTATTTTCTACTCGTAAGCCATAAATTGGCATTTTGTGAATCACAAATTTTACTTACTTTACCGCGAGGCATTTACATCTTATTTTATGTCACACATGTTGACTCAAATGCATAACACTTCGTACATATTTCATACATGTACTTGTCTTACGTGGTATAATCAAAAGTTTTGTCTGACAAATGTGTAGCGATTTCGAACAGTTCTTTTGCATTATACCATTTTTGCTGCAAAGATAAAGTTTACATGATTTTCATAAAATTGTTGTGTTTTTATAAAGTATGAGAAAGTTTTGAACCTATTTTCTTCATGTGATATGGTTAGCTTCACAAAGCTATCTTTTTGACCAGCAGTAATAATTAGTCACTTGCATTATATCATTGTATATGCAATGATCAAGTACAAAGCAAATTCGTCAGTTACGCATTTGATATATTCATGTATAAAAAATGTCACGGTATATAAAACAATGTATGCACTCGATCCATAAGTCTTAATGAACTGTTTTCATTAATGATAACCGTGTTTGCCCGGACAACGTTTTGTAAACCTGGCATCACCTACAAAAACTCGCCTACCTATTTTGCACTGCATTTATCAATAATTTTTAGCAACACTATTGTTTAATTCACGGTATATGACCGAACACACCAGCTAAAATTTTTTGTCGCATTAACAATAGGAAATTTGGCATTAAATAATTGATAAATCGATTATACATTATGTGCCAGACCGGTTTGGACAATACGATATACACGTGTGTTGTACTAGAGACAAGTCATCATTTAAATGTTTAATTGGGTTCAAAATCTGCCATACAGTATTAAAGATACGTAGTCAGGTGGATTCCCTTTCTTCCGTTTACTTTTTATATGAAGTAAAACAAGACTCCGATATCTAATATTAAAATTGTAATGCAACTATTAATTTAAAAAGATCAAAACATGCCAAAAATTAAAGCAACAAATTTAACCTCATTATAAAAAATCACGTGCGTCCAGTTGCGCATCCGCCAAATAAGCGCGATGAATTTGCTACGGCTAAACATCGCGTTTAATCTCACACTATTTGCCTGCAGTTATCTGGATCGAAGTTGTAGCAATAGCCACCTCGAGGACCGATAACCCACAAATAGTCCTATCTATGGCAGATATTAAGTCAACAGAAAGTCCTACCAGAAGTGCACATATTATGATAAAGGAGAAGGCACAATGATGGAAGTAGTATTCAAGAAGCAGAATTTTTAAAAAATATAATAAACATCTGGATTTTTGTTTTACTAAATGCATGTAATGTAACGCCTCAGATAAATTCGCCGACATATTGTTAAAATGAAATCCAAATTTCAATACGCTGTACCCGTTCAAACAAGCAACATTTCCGTTGACCAATTGCGTGGAAATTTGCGACTGCACATGTATATAAGCATGATCAAAATTACCACGCAACTCAAATGACACTTCTGCTCTGCTCGCTCCGGGTGATTGCTTAGTAAGAGGACTGACTGCACAAATGAACAGCTTGACTGCGGAGGCATGGATAATTAAGTCTTTGCTAGATGACACAATAATAATAATTTTGAGGGAATTTGCATAAACGACCCAACCAAAATAGGTTATGTTAACAATGATGACCGCGCCCAAGGGTATTCAGACGGAAATATGCCAGTGTTTTCATACGAATCGATAAGATTTTCCACCGTCATCAAAATTCAAGCCAATGCTTGCAAAACTTTGCATGTGGAGCAGTGTTGCAAGCGGACGGACATCCAGCGTAATATATGTCGCAAACTCACTAAGGCGGTGAAAAACTATACCGCCACAGAAACGAAATTAGTGGTCGCACAAAAGGCATTGCGAAAGTTTAGGTAATTTGTCATTGTTGAGCATTAAATATCACTGTGTATTGAGAAGAAACGAATACACCAAACCATTGAAGAGCTCAAGGAATACGTTGTATCACTTCACCATATAGCCGATGCGCTCAGCAGAATTTCTGCTGAGCACCTTTCACCAATTATCGAAGTCTCTGAAGAACAATAAAAATGATACCACATGCCAGGAAATAGTAAATCAGTTAAAAACGGCACAATATAAACTGTTGAGGCTGCAGAATGGCAAATTAGTGAAAAAAGAAGAACAAACAATTCAGTAGTTTGTGCCGGAATCTATACGATTAGAATTGATGGCCTTCATGCATGAAACGTTGGGACATCCCGGTGCCAGGCGACTCATTGAGGCATTGTTAACAGTGCACTACCTATTAACGTTTTAAACCACAATAAAGAAAAAGTGTCACCCCGATTGAAATAAATCCCACTGCATGAAACCAGCTCATGTATATTGATCTGGTAGGTCTACTGCCAGTAGCTAATGGCGAGGTAGCCTATGGGTTTTCCTTGGTCGATATGTTTACCTTATGTGTCGAGCTTGTACAACTGAAGATAATCACAATAAAGAAGATTATAATTTGCTTAGAATAGCGATGGTTTAGTCGATTTGATGCACCACAAGTTACTATTACCGATCAAGATGCATAGTTTGACTCGATCGAATTTAATTAATGGTACAAGGACCTTGGCATTCATGAGCAGCCACTAACTACCTTCAAACCAACTAGAGAGGGCTGAGCGATCACACTGGACGATGAAAGAGATATTGTGATATTGATTCCACGACAGCCCGGGATCCAGGAGAGACAAATTACATTTGGTAGTGCAGTCCATGCGATTTACTATATCAACAAAAACAGGATTCTCTTAAAAAACCATGGTCTATGGAGGGCATATTAGACTGTCAGATGAACACGTAATTCGAAGATTCCATGAGCGCTGCACCATAGAAGAAATTCAGGACAGCTTATCTCAGTAAACTGAAAATGTAGGCGCCACACAGCGACAAACCGAAGTAAGATGAACTACACGCATTTGCCTAAAGGTCGGCGACAATAATGGACACCAATGGCGCTGAAGGCTGTCAATGATGGCCCGAATCGTGTGGAAAGGGTGGACATAGAGCATAATACAGTTATTTAAATCTTCGATGGACCAAGAGCTATCGCCCATGATCGTTTAAATAGGGTAACAAGGCGGTTTCCTGAGGACGGAAGATGTAGTAATAACGACCATTAAGAACAAGAGCGCACAAAGGATCCAAAAGAGGGCTGCATTAAGTCAACAGAACTTACTCGCCGAAGCTCACGTATTGAAATGAAACAGTCAGAATAATAATGTAAGCAAAGTTTGAGCAGCATAAGTGAACATAAAATAATAAATAAATTTAGTTTTCTTTTACTTAGTGGATACTATTGAAAACACTCCGGCTGCAAGTAAATGCTGTGCGAAGTTACAAGTAAAAGACAATACAGGAAATTGTCCGGAACCAGTAACTTTGGGTGGCCCTTAACAAGACCGTAAAAGCGTTAACCGGAAACTGCCATGAAAGTTACGTTGTAGTGCAGTGTCTTCAAGTACTTCTAGACAATTGCTATATGATCTGGTTGGTTGATTGATGTTCCTTTATGTGCATGCACCGGAATAAGTAGAGTTGTCGTAACTGGAAAGTTGAGTTGTTCGAAGGGTCAGAATTGTCATGTTAAAGATCTGCGGCAACACCATGGTGGCTAGCACACGTAGAAATCCGATAAATAGATAATCGAGTACGTATGATTAGTTGTGCAGCAACAAGAATATTGGCGTGACTGAAGTCTAATCGACGAGATGACACAGCGTGGTAAACAGTCAGTTTAGGTAGGCAGTCAAGTAGAGAGAGCGACAGCAATCACCCGTAGCGAGCAGAGCTGAATTGTTAAATGAGTGGTGTGTTAATTTTACCGTGCTAATATACATGTGCAGTCGCAAGGTCGCACACCATTAAGCAACAGTACCTTTGCTTGGTTTAATTGATAGAGAATATTGAAATTTTAATTTCATTTTAGCTATATATTGGTGAATTAATCTGAGATATGACATCACTCTCTCTCTCTTAGAAAAAGAAATGGTTAAAAAATCCTCTCGGCGAGGCTTGGTTAGTAGTGCAGAGTTTGCACCCAGTAAAGAGATTGCTAACTATTCTGCCAATAGCTAATCAAAAAATATAGTAAAGCTGAGCTAGAGCACACTTCTTGATTGCTTCAACAATAAATTGATGCCAAATAACCACTAGGAATTGCTAAACAAATTGTAAGTTTTAGTGGCTGGTCATACCGCGTGAAGCGATATAGAGGAGTGTGATAAGTCTTGAGAGCCGCAGCGTGAAAATTGCAAAGTGAATTTTCACTGAAATTTCGAAAGATTCACGTATACGAGAACGCGTAGGAAGTAGGAATAAAAGTAATGAATTGACCCAATTTTTAATATAGAACGAGGATGCTAAAGCTGCTTTGAGATCCCTATGCATTCTTTCTACCATGCCGTAAGATTGTGAGTGGTAGGCAGTCGTCTGGTGCAAGGAGCAACCAATAAACCGCAAGGTAGTTTTGAAATTATCTCATGAGAAGCAAGTGCGTCTATCAGTAATGACTTCGTTAGAAACACCATAATATGCTACTCAGGCAGAGATAAAACCAATAGGGACTTCGTCTGCAGAAATGGCGCCAAGAGACAAAGCCGCAGGACATCGGGTAAATCTATCAATCATAGATAAAATGTAGCTAAAAACTTGAACCGTCTTCAGATGAACTGTGTGTATGTGGATATTCGACGGCACATTCGGAGACCTATCGTTTAGCGTTCTGCCTGAGTCTGTGAACCCAGAAACGATCTGTAAGAAGTTTGACAGTCGCCTTGCTTCTTGGGCGAGAAATTGAGTAAATAGAGTCGAAAACTTTTTCTGAAGGCTGGTCGGCAGACCTGGCTTATTGGGCTGTCTGTACAATGCGTCCGCAATGAGTTTTTACTCACACGTGACATAAAACGTCTGCTGCTGACAATAATACTGGTGAAGTGACGCACGGCGTCATGGATTGCGACCAGTACTTGACCGAATGTGTCGTATCTGGTTTATCCTGGTTGTAGAATATGTGAGTAAAATCTGATAGGTTTTTGAACTCAATCGATCTTTTGTTCCAAATTTGTCCCAATAGTAAACTGAGAAGCATTTGTTGTGAGTAGAAATGGTCGTTGGAAATTTGTATGGGTTAGCATTGTAGCATTTGCTAGCGTGTTGATGGCTAGATGGAGTAATTCCTCATCACCAGAAGACCAAAAATTTATGGAGTTTCTGCTAATTCATTTTCGATTCCGCGGGTGCCTATACAATGGATGAAGTTGTCTAGATAGGCCAGGCAGGAACTTTCGATAGTAGTTAAGGACTCCCAAAATTTTCTGTAGCTCACTTAAAGTCTTTGGTGAATTTATATTATTAAACGAATTTTCCTTCGACGGCAAAGGTCAAATACCTTGTGGCGTAATACGATGCCCTAGGATATCCACGGATGAAGTTGCAATCTGCGTCCTGTCACAGTTGATCTTGAGTCCGTGATTGGATAAGTGTGAGTGAAAATTTCGTAAATGGTTGGAGGAAAACAATTATGTCATCGAGATATGACACAGTAAGCGCTATCTTCGCCGAGTATTTTGTCCATGAATCTTTGAAATGTCTGAGTGGCAAACGTGAGACCAAAAGGCATGTACAGGTATCCGAAAAGGTCAAAAGGAATGATGACCGCCGTTTTTTCTATATCTTCTGGAGCTACGGTGATGTAATGGTAGGCTTGTCTGATGTCAATCACTGAAGAGTAATTATTACCGCTGAGTCTTTCAAGTAAGTTGTTTATATTGGGAATGAGATATGCATGGGATTTTGTCATAGATTTTGGATTGCGATAATCACCACAGGCTTTGTACGATCTGTTTGATTTGGAGTTTAGCTGCAGTGATGACGCCCATGATAATTCCCTCTTCCGATATTATTGAAAATTCCTCTTTGGCAGCTTTCAGCTTAGCAGGGGGTAGCGGTCGCTTTTTGAGTGTTTTCCTTTTGTGACGGTGTGGTTCATTGTGTTGGAGACTCGTAGCTCTGACGTGCTGAGAAGAAACAACGGCATCTGTTCACAAAGTGCTCCTGATATCTCTGTTCAACGATGCGCTGTGTTTGGCTGAATGACCTGTTTATCCAAACGCTTGGACGCAAGTGTCCAAAAACTTTGCTCAAGTCCCGGAGGAATGGTCAATGATCTTTTGATTAACAAGATCAAGAATGAGCCGACATTTTAACAGGAAATCAAGGCCTATTATATTTTGTGAGACCTTGGCGACAATGAAGTGGTGAGAAAATTTACATAGTATACTTATGTTGAGAGTGCGATGTCGGCAATCATAAGCATGAATGGGCTCCCCTGTAACTGTTGCGAGTAAAACGTCTGGAGACATTTCGCCCATGGAATCACCCCTGAGAACTAAAACTGCTGCATCTGTGTTCATGATGAGTTCTTCTTCAGTTGTGAAATGAGGAAAATGCAGAAGTTTATTTAGTTGTTTTGCCTCGTCTTTTAGACAAATAGGCTGATCATTGCGAATGGCATTATCAATTTTGCTGACTATTGGGCATATTCTAAGGGGGCGGAAGGAGTCAACATAAACTGCATCTGTTTGCGTTTAAAAATTTGTACGTGAAAAACAGAAGCTGTTTTCATTTTGTTGATTGTGGTCATCTAAGGAAGGAGACTGTCAATCATTTGGTAAATTCTTAGTATAATGCGGTTAGTTATGAAAAATATTAAAAAACTTTTGTTGATAAAAGCACCAACCTTTCGGAGAACACCGACTGAATGATCGAAATAATCTCGATTGTCGTTTATACTGATTTAGACGTTGTTAATCCGTGGTTTTATTAGCATTTGTCTAGTCTATGACGATTCTTTCAAGGATTTTAATCAAATCCGAAATACGTCTTTCAAACGTGGATAGCCTAACGTCATCAGATATGACACCGGCGGATGGACATTTAGCTAACTTAGAATTCAGGGTATTCATGTTTGGTAGTGATTTACAGGACATTAAAATGAATAAAAGGACATAAATATTTATGGAAGAAAAATTTTTTAGACATACGTGCCCTATAAATATTTAAAGCCAATAATAAAGCGCTTACCAAAATCTGCTTCCACAGTTTGACACGAATTGAAAATAAAATGTGATGCAAACACTTAGGAGAGTAAGGTCTTGAGCGATTCAACTACAGAAAAGTTTGAAAAAATATGCTTCCACTATCTGAACACAAATTGTGGAACATACATATGAGTAAAGGCACAGTAAAAAATATTTACAAACAGGTTTGAAGAACAGGAGGATCTGGTATCAGAAAAATTTCGTATTATATGTGCTACAATAGATTTTAATATATATCCAAAATCAAAAAAATAAAAGAAATTTATTCTGCTTCAGATTTTTTACGCAGAGATTTGTATAATCAAAACATGTTTAAAATCAGTTCTGTTCTAAGTATCCGGAAATGCCCCGGATGCAAGTAAATACCATGCGACGTTACAAGAAGACAATACAGGAAATTTTCTGAGAAGAGTTACTGTGGATGCCCTTATCAAGTTTGGAGAAGCTTTCATCGGCAAATGCCGTGAAAGTTAAATAGTGTTGCAGTGTCTAAAAGTACTTCCAGATACTTGTTGTATGTTCCGGCGGATTGGCTGGTGTTCCTTGGTGTGGATGCATTGGAATAAGTAGAGTTGTCAAAACGGACAGATGAGTTGCTGTTCGAAGTCTCAAAGTTGTCTTGTTGAAGATCTGTGGAAACACCGTGGTGGATGGCACATGTAGAATTCCATTTAATAGATAAACGATTACGTATGACAAGTTGTGCAGCAACAAGAAGATTGACGTGACTGAATTCTAATCGACGAGATGACACAGCATGGTAAACGAAAGTCCAGATGTCGGTGTAGGTAGATAGTCAAGTGGAGAGAGCGACAGCAATCAGCCGTAACGAGCAAAGCAGAAGTGTGAATTGTGTGGCGTGGTAATTTTATCGTTTTTTTATACATTGGCAGTCGCAGGATTGCAATTTTGCTTGTTTTAACTGATACAGCGTATTTAAATATGATTTTCATTTTGGCAATATTTGGGCGAATTAATCTGATCCATTACACTATTTATACGAGTAAAATCCTCTATATATATTATTAAAAATGAAGCATTTGCATTAAGATACATAAGGTGGCTTCTGACGGATTGGAAAAGTTTGTAACAGATTTGAATGCAAAATGAACACCTTGATTACGGAGATAGGGATAAATAAGTCTCGGCTGAATGACACACCAATAATAAACTTTGAGGAATCCGCCTAAGCACTGCTTTAAGTCTATTCAACATTATACATTATATTTGGTTGGTTTATCGGCTGAAAAATTCCAATGCCATATAGGAAAATGTGTTTTGCAGCTTTCTCAAAATTCGTCTTAGTTGTCCACCGCCAGTCGCTCAAAATTATGCATTTCGACATTATATGGTTAACGGTGGAAATTGATCTTGAAGTTGCACATTTTCTTGGTGTGGAAACACATTACACAAGTATGAACCATTTTATCCCCGTCGTAGCGGGCGGCCTTCCTGCTTACGTTTACGTGTTGATGGCCCTCTGCACAAAATTCTTTTAGATAAGACTACCACAACGGCAACCGCAACGGACAGGTCGGCAAAACTTACACATCAAAGTCGTCAAGACTTCGAAACAGCTGCCTTTGTTCTCATATTATCGTCATTCACTTAATTTTACAATGAACGATTATATCAGCTATCTGCAGGACACAATTATATAACTTTTTTAACTTGATCTTGTGGTGAAATTTTCACAGCATCCCGCGTAATATTTTATTAGTTCAAAATATCTTTAGTACGAGTGTTGTTATCACTATGTCAGGTACATATGGATGCCACATCGGACGTCTCGGGAATCCTCGGTGCACTCGTTGTCAACAGATACTTCCCGCTGATGCGGCTTCACCAGGCAATGTGTTTGTCCTCACTATTCAGTTGAAATTGTCCATTATCCCACGTAATCTGATCTCACTTGGACAACCTAACGAAGTAGCTTTAAAATGTGTAAATCTTCTTGTTATATAAAAACCTGGCATTTAAATGGTAAATAATTCGATTCCTGTTATGTATTTAACAAATAGATGCAAAATTATAAACTAAAATAATAGGTAGATGGTATGATAATTAAAGTGTAACGTAACATCATATTCATTTATACTAGAAAATTAAGTTACTCCTTTCTTTGTAAGTTATATTGTTTACTGTTAGGCAAAATTTGAACCAATTGTCGAACAACATAACAAAACTACCGCCAGCCGCAACGCAAAGTTTTAAATGATATGTGACTCTTTCTGTGAAAGTGTGCAGTAGTTAATGCAGTATAACTGAAGTTCTACGCAAGATATTGTGAAAGGTTACCTGGATTCTTGACGGAGCATATATGAACATTACATATAAGAGTATTACTTACTAGAGCATTAGAGCGAATTCCGTAAGACATACTAGTGTGTCAAGAGTGACGTTTAAATTCTGTGTAATATTTTTAAGATAAAGTGTTTATTTCAACTCGATAAATACGCGTGCTCTGATATGAGGCAAAAACTGAATATAATTTCTATGCAGATAGCTAGCTAATAGAAGTTGTATATATCGTTTATTATAAATAAGAAATTTGACAGACGAAAATACTAAAAAACAACAGAGCTATGCAAAATTTTAAAATAAAAATAATTAATTATTGGGTTGAACTTTATCCCAACTTCATCTAAAATATATGGACAAAATTGCTCGAAATGCCTTCCATATAGCACTAGACGAATTAGATAATTAGAATTACGGGTAAGAAAATAGATATTGGGATTGCAACGTAAATCAATATTATTCAGGCAAAATTAACGAAGAAATTTGCAGAGGGCTTAGCTATGGAAACACATCTCGATAAATGTATTCTGAAATAAACAAGTACATGAAGAGATGCAACAAAATTTTTTTAAATTAAGAAATGAGAACAAATCGATTATATTAATAATTACCTTGACTTATTAAAATTTGTTTAAAAAACGCTTAGCGCTTACATATACAGCGTTAACAAATCAATCAGATATAACTTTATCCTTTGAATTTTTTCTTTCGAAAGTTTCAACATCGTTCATACTAACCATTGGAAATGCGGTTCTATAATATTTTTGTTTACTGGCTACGTTTCGGTGCATTCTATTCAGCACCATTATCAGGCCACAATACACAGCAAAAAACTCAAAATAGCAGATTTAAGCAATTGTGGTAACCTTGTTTCGAAAACGTTCTATTTATTTTTTACTTTTTTGATTCACCAATGGTTTTAAACAAAAAATTTGTCATGGTAACTAAACCCAATATATGCATATGCCTAGCGCACATGAAAACCCTCACTAATCAACTAATTCTTTCTCTCTCTCTCTTATATATATATATATATATATATATATATATATCCATTATCTATCTGAAATTAGCATACCAATCTTTACCTCAGTATAATTGCAGCTATTTCAAATTCCGGGTACACATAAGCTCATGTCGTGTGCAGAATATTTTAGTGGAAAGAGAAATTATCGAAAATTTTTGTTTTAGTTTTACTATTAGCCAGTCAAGACAATCAAATTTTAAAACTGATAAAATGAAAAACTTGAATGTCAAATACTGTGTTTAATTTTAAGCGGAGTATTCTAATGTATGCAATTTCGTATGAGGTATTGCGCACCTAGTAACAAATTAGTTCAAATATGACAGCAATTTACCTAGATGGAAAAAGAGTGAATGTTAGAGCTTATTAGGTCCAATAAAGGAGAAAGGAAGAGAAAGTGTGATGCGGCCCGCGTTACAACCCAATGATGTTCAATTTTGACAAATATAGCGCTCTTTTAGGTCAAATAATCTAACTCTGTTTTTACACAATATTTCTCTTAACTGTGATTTTAGAATCAATCTCTATTAGATTCCAGCAGTTTTAATTGATGTTTCCTCAACTGCTAATTTAATTGTAATTAATAGGGGCTTGTTTAATAAATATAGACACCCGCGCGCAATACGCAGATAACATGCAGTGGATTATAGTGCCTATGGGGATTTATTGTCCACTCTCTACACAAATACCAACGGTACAGTCATTATCATACGCAACCTAACCTCAGGTGTTTCTCAATATAGTGTCCTAAACGCCACAGTTCAATGGATCATTATAATTAAAACATTCAAAACCTAGCAAACAGTGGAATAATGATTTGTGATGCTTTTTCAGGACTGGTTTTACACGATTTTTATCCATTAATAATCAGTGACCATATTTACCAGTGACTTTAAACTAAATTGCTAATCACTCTGGATTTATACCATCGTATTTTTTAAATCATCTACATGAATTCATCACGATTCAAACGATTGTGTTCAAGATAAGCACTTGTGTTCAAGACTTTTGATTGTGTTGAC